>VZRN01005622.1:766350-897712 GCA_013397935.1 Dasyornis broadbenti | reverse complement strand
CTCGGTAAGGCTGGGGGGTGTGGGGAGGTGGTGTGGACCAGGTCCGGCCGTCCTTGTCGCCCCACCAAGTCAGGAAGGGCCAGGAACCCCTTCCAGACACCGCCGCTGCCCCGCGCTGTCCCGCAGCTCCGAAGTTTCCTGTGCCCCGCGTGGGGCGGCGACACCTTCCCCTAACCCACCCCGCGTCCCTCCACGCCCTCGGGAGTGTTCCAGGACACCCCCACCCCGTCCCTCCGCTCTCCAGGGGTGCTCCAGGACGGCTCCCCGCTCCCGCCCTATCCCTCCACGCTCCCGGGGTGGTCTGGGGCCCGCCAGGACCCCCGGTCCCTCGGTACGCGGCTCCGCTTACCCGCCCACCTTGTTTCCCGGAGGAACTGTTGCACGCCAAGATCCAGCCGGGAAGTTGGGCGGCGGCTCAAAATAACCCCGGTGTCGGCGTTCCGTGCCCGGGGCCGGGCAGGGTCCGGATTTACCGGTGCTGAGCTGCCGGGGGCTGGGAACAAAGCACGTAAACGCCTCCGGGATCATGGCGCGGCCGCTGTCCGGGCGCCCTCGAGGTGCTCCCGGGGCTTTGGGAGAAGCCGAGCCGTTGGAACGCGCTCGGTGCCGGCCGATCTGGCCGCCCTTTGTGTCCCCAAGTGCTCCGCGGCCACCGTGGGGTCCCCGCAGGCGCCCAGCCCCGGGCTGCCCTCGCCTCCACACCCAAGCCAGGTATTTTCACTTTGCAACTTAAAGCCAGCGCCACTTCTAGTTTCCGAGGCCGCAGGGAGGCTTCCGTGGCGTGAAGGAACTATTGATATTCTTTGTCATGGCGCAGGTTCTGCAAAAGACGTTACAAAAAAAAAATAAATTAAAAATCATTAGTTATTCACGTGTTTTTGGAGGTGTGGAGATCCATCGTAGTGGCACTGTGTTTTCTTGGAGCGGGGGATGGCTCTCCAGGGAAGATGGCTCGTTGGGTCGGGAACGCGTTCTTTTGTGTTCGTGTGGCAAAACAATTCCTGCCTTGGAGTGGAAACCTCGAGTACTCGAGATGGAGCTTGATTTACAGCATTGTAAAACGTGTGTCGTTCTGTGCCTCCCAGGCTTTCCCGGCTGTACTCGGTGGGAATGGCTTGTCGTTTGCTTTTTTTCCTGGCGGAATTTAAGGTGGGATATCACATTACTGAGCCTAACTCAGTAGTTTTCTGCCTGTAGTCCCTGAGCACTCACTAATCCACAAAAGGTTAATCGAGGAAATCAAGGTTATTGCTGGTAGGTTTCCACCGATTACAGAGGGGTGTATGTGTGTATGTACAGCGCTTACACACATATAAGTCCTCTGGAAAGAAATTTTGAGTCCTAAAATTAGAAAAGGTTGAAAACTAACGATCTAGCTGCTTTTGACTTTGGTTATATCTCAAGCTCTGCTTAGCCAAGCCTTAGCTGAGGATTGTTCTAACTTTCAGTCCTCAGTCTTTCTGATTGGGTTTTTTTTTTTTTTGTCTGCTCCAGTTGGAGAAGAAAAGCTCAATGTTAAAATTAGGACTGTAGTGTGCAGATTCTGAAAAAGCACAGTTTTTTTGAAAAAGACTTTTTTCTTCTTCTTCTGCTTTTTACATGTTTGTGTCTCTGGTAGTTGAAGTACTAAGACTTGATCGGTAGAAATCATCTTCCAAGGTGACTTTTCTGGATGCTGCTCCAATAAAATGCACATAACTTTAGTTAAAAACAAAACCCCTCTGGTGCTTTGGTTAAGATCTCATATTTACTGTTTTTCCTTTAACCTAAACAGTTGCTTTATAGCCTTGAAAAAACAGGACCTGGGAGAGCCTTCCCATGGAATTGATGTTGAGATCTGCATTGGTAGTGGCAAGGGATGCTCAGTCCTTACTGACTCCTGCTTTTCACGAAGGGGTTGGTACAGGGTGTGCTTGTCTTGTGGAGCCACCGCACTTTTTACCCAAAATGGCATTTATGGCCTTAATGAACTCTCTAATTTGACTGCTAGGCAGGTGTGGTTGCTTGTGTGCAGATTTCCCAGATAGCAGGCCTGTTGTTGTGCCTTTTTGTGTGCAGGTCAGGGTGCATGCGGGTCTTTTCTCCGACAGACTTCAGCAGCTCTGTGTGGGAGCTTTGTTCTTCGGCCCCACTGGTGAGGACCGCAGTGGTCAGGTTGTTGTTGGTCACCGCTGATCTAACTTGCATGGGGAAGTAAGTCTTCTTCCAATTTATAATTTTTTAAAGTAGTGTTTTAGCAGTCTGGCATACAGATTAAATGCAGGTCAGGCATTTCATTTTAACTTAGGAAGAGTATTGAGAGACTCAAGGCATTGTCCATGTGCATTTTTTGCTTTTTGTTTGGGTGGATTTTTTTGTAAATTTGTCTAGACAGGTAGTAGTTTATGTACCTCTTCATTGCCTGCTGCTCTTTTTCAGCCACCAAATCAAAGGAAAGGCATTGTAGCAAATCCGTAAGTAAATGCAGTTAACAGTGTGTTGGAAGATGTGTCTGTGTGAATGGTAACTTGCATAGTGAACCCTTCATTGGGATGGTTGTGTTATGCTACAGTGTAAAATCTCAGAAATATTGACTGTGACCATGTTTTGAAAGAAGACATCTGAGAACTAATTACTGTTTCCTATTTACTCAGTGCTTTAGTTTCATGTGAACTGGCAATCAAGTGGCACTCTATAAATAGCCTCTCTCAGCTTCTGGAAACAGCTGCTCCACGAAGGATCCGTGTAATGTACCTTTCCATGCAGATAGCTCACCCCTGGAATGTATGGCCTTGCAAAACTCTGTCTGATTTTGATTTTGCAAGATCCCTAAATAATTGCTCGGAAGCCCAGTCAGTGCTGGTCAGGGTTCCAGAGAAACAGCTCATGGAGCTGGGGCAGTGCGTGCGTCCCTGGGATGTGTCCTTCAGATGTTATCCTTTGGTAAGAGCTCCTGCTGTGATGAGAGAGGGAAGATGTGGGTCTCAGCAATGTGTCTGTTAACTACGTTTCCTTCAGCATTTGTAGGCTAATTAGTCTCAATTTCAGACAGTGCTTGTATTTGAAGTCTCCAGAGGAAGCCAAGCCTGGGGGAGGCTGTCAGTAACTCTCTTTTCTTTGATTCAGTTTCGGCATCCTCTTAGCCTGGCGATGGTGGGAGGAGTCCTGCTGCTGGATCACAGATGGAAATTGAATTTCAGACTGCTTTCAGCAGCACATCACAGTGCTTTTACCCTGGAAAACATTGGTGCAAACTGTGGTATCCACGTTAAATTCTGCTTTGAAGCTGGCAAGTGTAATTACTCAGGATACTTTCACAAGAATCTCCAAATCTTGCCGTTTGTATCATTGTGCCAACGTTTCAGGGAGTCGTGAACAAACCTGTTCCGGTGGCAGGTAGAGCGTTCTGTGCCAGCGCAGTGAAGGCTTCTGTGGATTAAATATAGCATGTAATGATTTGACTGGAAAAATGGCAGCATGGGTTTCTTGCAAGAAGGAGGGATTTATAATTCCTCTGAAGTATTTAATGTGATGGGTTTATTTGCTTTTCTGTGAAAGGTCCTGCTGCTGAGAATGGCTCTGTTTAGACAAGAGGAAGAATGAAGACTTTTCCTTTTTATTTTTATTTGTTTGTTTTGGGGTTTTTGTTAGGTTGGTTTATTTTTGCTGTCTGGCATAGCAGGTTATCCAGAGAAAGCCTCCTGGTCTAAAAGAACAGGAACTGATGCTGCATTTTAGCTCAGAGTGGTTGTTGGAAGTTGTGGTGTTCGATACAGTGGAAGCAAATATCAAAATAATCGGTTCTCCCCGGTCTCTGATATCCTCATGCAGATACTATTTTCTGAAATCTTCTTTCCTTCTTTTTCCTTTTAAGCTTAGCATATATCTTAGAGATAGCATTGCGATGCTTTCCTGTGAGCTTTCACTCTCTCCTCTTTAAAGATTATTTCATATCTTACTAAGTTTTTATCATCCTAGTTTTTAAGATTTGGTAAAAGTTTGGAGTCTGTAAAGAACTCACTGTAAGGAACTCAGTAGTTAGTTTCATTGTGGTCAAATTTTGTAAAGCTTCATACTAAAAGGAGACCTGTGAATATTTGTGTAGGTAGGGAGAACTTACTAAACCCTTTAGGTTTCAGTAGTTCCCCCTCTTTATAAAAATGAACCACAGTAACCCCAGAACTAATTACAGTTTTGAATTTAGTTGATTGCCCTGCTCTATGGCTAAGGTTGAAAACCAGACAAGAATAGCTATTATAACTGATTAGCTTTGATATTGACTGGCTTCCATTCATATCAGTTTATAAAATTAGTAGTGTTTGGTTGAATGTAGATAGAATTGGATGTCGCTGTTAGAGTTGGGTGTTGCTGTTGAACATTTGCTATTTCCTAAAATACATTGCCCAGAGTGTGAGAGTGAACTGAGTTCCTGAAAATACTGTGAACTTTCATTTTCTCTTTTGCTTTTCTTGGACAAACAAACAAACCAAACCCAGCAGAATGGAAACTAGAATGCTGGAAAGAACAACCAAAAAGAGAGGCATTATTTTCTCCAGTTTTTGCTCCAGTTATATTTTAACACGTGGTGTCTTGGTCTTTGAAAATAATGTGGAGTAAGAAGGGTCAGACAGCTTTAACATGGTCAGATTTGTAGCTGGTGCTCTTGCAAACTTGGAGATGGTCAGAGTATTTAAGCAACCTTTCTTCTTAAATTCTTTGCATAATACGTTTGATGTGTAGTTTTTTTTTTTTTTTCGGGTACACTGCTACATTTCATGTCCTAAACCTCTGGAATTAATTTTCTTTTCCAACATGTGTTAAAAACACTCATCTGTCACAGCTAAATTCCAGAATTGGTAGAGGTGTTTTGTGTTACTTTGTCTTCCAGTCTAGCAGATTAACTGAAAAAGAAGCACTATAAATGTACCAGATTGTCTGATTATGAGAACACAGTTCTGTAGTGATATATTCTATCACACACCAAATACTTTGAGAAACTGGACTAACTGAGGGTTTTTACAAAGGTGTAAGTGAACTCCCCAGATTTTTTTCATTAGAGATGTTTTCTGATTAATAGAAATAGGCAGAGGCTGAATTGAAGTTCATGGTGCAATGAATGAGTTGGAGGAAAATACATTTGTGAAGCAGTTTTTATGTGCTCAATCTAATATTGGAAGGAGGCAGGAAGCATGAGGAAAGCAGGATATTTGGTGTGGTCACTGGATTTTCACTGGTTGTATAGAAAAGTTTAAGATGCATAAGAGCATTGCAGAAAACGTGTGTAATTTTTTAATTGAAAAAACCATGAGAGAGGACAGTGATTGGGTATTGCCTTAAACTGGGTATGTTTGGAGTTTATTCCCCTTGTTAATAAAAGCAAGGCTTAGTGACTACAGTCCTTAAAAAAAAATTACAGATAGGCAATTGAAAGAACAACGTGGCATCGAGACCTGTTGATAACAAATTGAATTTGGAGGAGTTTAATAAAGAGACTGCGTCTGAAATGAATTCCCTGATACTATCTCATTTAAATTAGTACCAAGGAACAGAAAGGCACTGTATGTATGTCTAAAACAGCTTTTAGGAAAAGATGTTAGGGGTTATCCTAGCATACAAGATTAATGCTTTTTTTTTTCCCACTACTACTTCAAAGTAAATCAGCTTAGATAATAAAGACACCCATTTTAAATCGGTGTCGGTAAAGGATAATAAAAGCACAGTGTAACAAAATCATCTGGACAAAACAGCAAATAAAATGTGCTGGCTGGTTATAATTTGGTACACAGCAGAAAACCAGAATGAGATATGAGCTAGTAGGTAGGATTAAGGTTAGATGAGTATTTCTGTGGACTGAGTGCTGAATGCTTAGTTTTAATTTCAGTCTAATCAGCCTTCTGTTATCACTGGGATTATTTCACTCGTAGAGTAACTGAGCTATGGGAGTGGAGGAAAGGAGCCACTTGGACCTGCAAGTAGTACAGCCATGTAACATTAATCTAGGTAAATTTGGTAGCTTGTTTTGCTGTTATCTTAGAAATCTTTGTTTGTTGTTAGTATCACTGACCTTTTTTCAGTTCCATCTTTCCCGTGTATTTTGTGGTTTAATTTGTATGGTTTATGTTACTGCTTCTTTCTCCTCAGTGATATCCCATTTTGTTTTTACTCAGTGATAATGTGTTGATGATCATTTTTGTGTATTTTCTTTTAAAAAAATTTCTGTCCTTCAGAAATTCAAGAGGGCTTTTAACTTACCTGCAGTTTTGTCAGCATTTCTGGAAGTGGGTTGAACTATACAGATGTATTTTTTGATTTTAAGTGATTAGCCTTATGTGTAAGATGTGTGGTTAAGAGAACATTAATCATGTGTGTTAATGGTTGCCAGGAAGTATGAGTGCATGTAAGTGGGTTGTAGTCCCAGGGCTTTGCATGTATTATAATATTTGAATTATACTCAATCGTAGGATGCAAATGTATTTGCTTTATATCTTTTGGAGCCTCCATATTTTCCTGCAGACAGCTGGAAACTGCAGACATTTGTGTGCACTTCTAATATATTCTCATTTTTGATTGCAATATTTCATTGAATTAAAATTGTGTGCTTTTAAAGACTCTTTGTACAGGGAATGTGTTTGCTTTGTAAATAACTGCCTGTGCCTTGATACTGAGTGTTTCAGACGGCTTCGTAGTTAAGTTGTACCTTGATCTTCTAATAATGAGCTTTGGATACATGAAAGCTGTCTCTTGCTGCAAAAACAAGTCGTGTACAGCATGTACTGGATTTGTATTTCAGGATGAGGCAGTGATGTGAGAGATCCTTTAGATCTCTTTCCTTTATTTATTTATTTGAATTTTTTTCCCCTGTAGCTTTCTTCCAGTTGGATTGCTTCCATTAACTGCATTAGGGCAGACCATTAAACCTATCTGTGTTCAGTCACTTCCAAGATGTTGCACTGCAACTCTGTGAGTTCTTGTGACTTTGCATGTGATTCCTGATCTTCTATCCTTGAGTGTCCCCAGAATAGTCTAGTGGGATATAACTGATCATGTATCAAGAACCTGTTGACACTTGAGACCAGTCCTGTTCTAGCAGTGAAGGATCAGTTCAGACACAAACTTTGCCAACCTTCAAACAAAGCCAGGTTTTTCACTGTTTAAGCGCAAGTCTCGGCATTTTCGTGTCTTTGGGACTTAGTGAATTGCTGATTCAGATGTATCCCAAATGCTTTAGTGTGTGTTGAATCATTAAATATTGAATGCGAATATCATGACATGGAATCTGAGTCACATCAGTGAATTTTAATATCCCTTTATTTTCCTCATTTTGTTCTTCAAGGGTTTGCAGGCTTTCCTCCTGGAAAATTGAATGTGTCATTAATTCTGACTGCGCTCTACTTAGCAGAAATCATGAGGAAGATGAGAATCTCTCCCTTCTCTTCCCTGAGAACTTCGTATGTTCTGAGCCATCAGTGTTTGTTCAACCCTTTTTGAACTACTGAAAGTTTACTAATATAAAAAAAGCAATTAAAATTAAACTATTAAACCAAACCCAGCTCTTTATTTAGGCTGCATGGCTTTGTTACAGTTGTTGTAGTGTGTTCCCATTATCTACCTCTCTAGGAAATGAGGAAAAAATCTGGTTCCTTTTTAATTTGGTTTTATTTTAGAAGCACTGTTATGTCCTGAAAAGTCTCCAGTAAAAAAAAGAGTCTTTGGTGTTAAACAGTTTTTATTATCTAGGATAAATACATATAGTTTCATGCAACCAGTAATGTAATTTTTAAAAGGGGCTTTTCCCCCATTTGTTTTTAAATACCCAGTGATAATTTAACCTGTGTCAGTACAGTGTAAACTTGATAGTCATCTACTGTCAAGACTCAGCTTTCTACTTGAGCTCAACTTTTGATGTAATCTATCTTTAAACTCTAATCCAGGGCTGTTTCCTGGTGTTTACATTTGTAATCTTCCGGGGTAATGACCTGTATCTGTTGTGGTCTCTCTATAGCTATTTCCATGTTCCCCCAAACAAACCCATCACTGTACAATTTCTATACTCTCCAGGATTAAATGGTGTGTTTAATTAGTCAGGTGTGCAGAATGTTCAATGCCTTAATTCAGTTCCACTCTGTCCAAGGGAAAAGGCAGGCCCTGAGCTGTTTTGCTGGAAGACGTGTCTGTAGATATGCTGGTAAGCTTCTGTATAATCACTTCTTAATCTGTTTAAAAATGAGTATCGAGTTAGCTTAAACAACTTTAAATAGTCGGCTTTGATTTACCCCGGAACCTTTGTCTAGAATTCCTGGGATTAGTCCCGCTGGCTGAGCGCTGGCTGAGCGGGAGAAGCAGCAGCCGCTGGCAGACACTGGAAGGTACTGGCACGACTTGGCAGCAGCAGGGGCACACACCTCCTCAGCTGAAAGAAAGAGGACATTCCTGCTAGGAATGTGCTTCTCTTAAAAGCAGATTTTTCTTTCCTTCTCCTAGTAGTTCTGCATGCTCCAGTATTCATTTTGCCTGAGTGCTTGGAGGTGAGAGATCCTGGTTCTGCTATGAGCAATTTTAACTTCTGCACTGGGGTGGAGCAGCACCCCATTTCAGCTTCTTAGATATCATCTTTTCTTGTTGGAAAGTAGAGCTCCTAATTAACCTTGGCTGTTACACAGATCAGTAGTACTGGAGAACATAAAGCAGAGTACCTGATGTGTATTTCCTCAAGTGTTGTTAAGGATTGTCTAGGTAATTATGTTGATACCATTTTTATAAGAAGATATTCAACATTACTATCCACATAACAGTTTCAGATGAAGACTTTTCAAAGTCGAAGGAAAGCATTTCCAAAGACATTTTGAAACCTTCAGTAATGCTGTTTACTCCAACTTGCAACAATTTGCATAATATTTCTTTTTACCTTCAGTTAATAGAAGCCTCTTTTGATTTTTCTTTGGGGAAGAAAGCAGGGCATAAGTGTAGTTTTCTTGATCTGATAACTATCATTTTTGTGTTGGTATCTGTTTTAGAATTTCGAGATGTTTCTTTGGGAGACATGTTTTAGTGCTGGTGCAGAAAACAGCAAAAGCTTTTGCATGTAGTTAATCCTACACCCAGTTAATTGCTTAAGCTATTTCAGATAGTTTTCTGTTGAGAGTAGTAAGGTGGTACATGTTATCTTTTACATAATAGAAAGATAGAGCTTCTCTTAGTTTTATCACATGAATTTTGTCCTCTGCTCTGTAGAAACTAGAAGTATTTGTGACATAATGTAAAAATATCAAGTGCCTTTTATCTCAGTGAGTAGTTTGTATTTGGTCGTCGGAGTATTTTAAAGGATTTAATAAATAACGAATTTGCTGAAAACTGGCATTTTTCTTCCTGTCACAAAACTTAATTTGCAATCTGTGGCAAGAACAATACAGAGGACTTGAGTATGGGCAGTGTAAGGGGAAGTGTAAGAGTATCTGTCAAAATATGGTGTACTTGTGAATGATATCCACTTAGCAGCAGTCAGTACAGCACAGATAAAGTGCCTTCTCTGACAAAGGTACTTGTACTTTATTTCACATTTTTGCCACTGAGAATACCTTAAATGCTTGATATTAATGCGGCTGAGTTTTATGTGTTAAGTATCTTTCAGACATAAACCATGGCAAATACCAAACAGAAATTAAACACATCGATTTAAAGCTCAAATGCTTGTAACCCTACCACAGATGGGGTCCAGGGGAAGCTTGTATTTGGGAGTGGATACTGAAAGTATCCAAAAGATGTTTAGAAGTTAATTACAGCCATTGCTACTAATGCAAACACATCTTACCTGTGCTGTTACCTGTAATATCCTATTCTTGCAGATTCTGTAGAGGCAAACCTAAACAGAAGTATTTTCCAAAATGCATATTTACTACCCTAAAATGCATAACATTGCCGCACTACTTTTTTTTAATCTATTGTTTTTGAAACATCAGCAGACCTCTTTTTGTGGGTTGGGGTTTTTTTTTTGAGATGGGATTTTGTATTCATATATTCACCATGAGATACAGGCTCACTGTTTTGTAATTGAGGGCACAGTGTCCTGTTTTCTGTAGTTTCTGTCTTGGTGTTATATTATCTGAAAGTTTTGTGTTTCTTAACACATAAAGCTCATTACTTAATCTTATTTTAGGATTTGAGTACAGGTTTGATTCGCACCAGGTTGTTTGATGCTGGGTGTTCAGTAGCAAAGCTCTTATATATTCAAGTGGCAAGTAAGTCTCTTTATGGACAATAAAATATTTTCTATTCTCTTTAGTGTTCACACTTTCAAGCTTTGTGACGCATTATTGAGAACAGAGAATAATTTGAGTTACTTGTTTTGAACTTAAACCATAATGAAGTAGTTGATTATAGTCTCTTGAAATGTAGTCTTCTAAACATTGACAGAACCAAGAGTTACAATTTTTTGGCATTTTTACAGTAGTGCAGAAGGGTGAAGAAATATAACACAGGGCCTTGTTCAAAGGACTGGAGGTCACACCAGTGGGTTTGGTTTCTGGCAGTACTGCTGGTTCACTCTTTCTTTTGATAAATTGCTTGAGTTTCCTGTGTCACAGTTTCGATGATTATAAAATGGGGCCAATGTCGGCCTACACAGCTAGCAAATGATTTTTAAAATTTTAAGTAATCTTCAAGAATTTTAACTTGCCTTGATGAAAGTTAATTCAGTGCATATTGTGTACACTCCTGTTTCTTGTCTGGTACATGGAGAATTCTGGTTGCTGGAAAACCCGTGTGTTGAGACATGGATTAAAAGTTGTATCATGCAGAGTTTGAGGTAGGTGATCCAGCCAAATAAGCTATATACAAATGGAGTTACTTCAGAAATCCCTAAACTCTACCCTGGAAAACCAAGAGAAGTTTTGAAACACGCTCAGAGTGCCGGATAACGTGTGCTCTGCATTCGGAACAGATGCTGGCTCCATTTCAGCTTTAAACTAGGGCATTCCAAATGTCACAGCAAGCCAGTGCTGAGGGACTTGGCCTTGCAAAGAGCCAGCTTGATATAAATGAGTGTTCATTTGATAAATGGGATCTATTACTGAATAAGGGTTGTCTTTTAACATTTCATACCATGTTTGTGCTGCTTTGGATCAAAGTTTAGTTGTATTTTTGTGGAGCACAAGTGTGCTTTAAAGCTAAACCGTCATCATGAAATGATCTGTAGTTCTTCAGTGGGAAATTCTGGAGCACAGTTTTAAATATATGAAAGTTTTGCATGCTCAAAGCATTTAACGTATCTGCTGTCATCAGTCCTGAAGCAGCTTTGACTAAGTTGCTTACAAAAGAAAGGTATGTGTCTCTCTGCCAAAATAGGCACGTAGAAAGCACCTGATCAGCAATTCCTAAACCGAAGATTTGTGACCTAAATGGTACCATAGCGACTGTGAGTGGGGAGTACAAGGGATGCTGCTGTGTTTTGGTATTGCTCCCTGAAGTGAGATTAGAGCTCTGTAAATGTGCCCAGACACCCAGGTTGGGTAACTCTCCAGGTGGGAGTTACAAGGCAGCATTTGGTTTGACCTTGCGCACAGTGGATGTTTTGAAGAAATCAAGTTACAAGGAAGCAGCTGCAGCTTCTCTTTCACCTGCTTTCCCGTATTGAAATTCATATTATGAACGACTCAAGATGGTGCTTCTTTCATACATAGAGTGGGGGCTTGGAAATGATCCACTAGTCTTCAGCTTAATATAAACTAAAAAAAATTATTGATCACTGCACTAAGAATTTCACTGTACCTTGAGGCTTCAGTAGTGCATAATGTTTGGTGAAAATGAATGGATGGATAAAAACTGAAAATATTATTGATCATTGTATTGAGAGTGGCACTGACTCTTGAGGCTTCATTTAGTGCATAATGTCTAGTGAAAATAAGTGGGTGGAGCATTATCTTGACAGCTTTCCAAATTTCAGCTATGTAAACACTTCACAGAGAGGTCGTCACAGCCATTTGAAATTTAAGAGGGCTTTTTTTTTGTTTTGTTTTGCTTTTATCGTGTTCTTGTTGATAATTTCACCTTAGCAGTTTTGAAACAAACCCCACATGTGTTCCGCTGTCCAGTGAGATTACCTTGGTGATGACAGCTTGATCACTTGATCCGTGTCCTAGGCCTTATTTGAATATAGGAAACCATATATTGAAGCACCCTCACAGAATTAAATTATTACATTTCTAGTGGTATTGCATAGTTAAAGGGCAAAATAAATAGTTACTGGCTTGAGAGCCTGTTCTCAGTATTGGAGAGGGAAAAGTCTAAATATGACAAAAGTCTTGATGCTGATGTTGTAAGAAAAAAAGTACTTTGTGGGATTTTGTTAAAAGCTTGAGTGTCCTCCATCNTTTGTTGGAAGGTGAAGGGAAGAGGCACCCTTTGGATTAGATGAATGGGAATTAAGGGTTGTGAAAATTCTCGTCACCTGTGAGGGCAGAGCCCTTGACATGGAGAATCTGACTGCTAGAAAAGTCTAGCATTAAGAGCTGAGATGCACCTGAAGAATAAAAACAAAACAAACCAAGCGGTATCGGGTTTTTTTTTTTTTAATGTCATAAAAATGGATCAGTGACAAAAATATTCAAGTGACAAATACCAGAACCCTCTAATGCTTACTGCTGAGCTTTTTTATGGAACCAAGTGAGCCTGTCCTGTGGGAGTCATTGCTGAAGGATGAGGAATACAGATTCACTGACTGCTCAGCTTTTACCAACAGCAAATGCAGAGCTAGTGTTTTCTTCAGATCAGTTTATTCAAGTAGTTCAGTTTTTGATTTTAGAGTAAAATTACCTCTTAGGATCTGGTGGTTCTGGTTTTGAAGAATCAGATAAAATAGAAACAATCCATTCAGTTGTCTTACTGTGTTCAGTACTTAATCAAGTAAGAGGGGGTTTGGAGGCAAAACATTTTATCTGTTTTTTCCCTTGCCCCCTTTTTTCTGTAGGGAATACAGAAACTATTTAAGTGTTGTAGTTTTGTTTGTATTTGATTTCTCCTCAAATATTTAGATAAAAAGTGATCCAAGGATAAATAACTAAACACATGTATAACTAATCACATATGCTAGCATGTGCAATCCTAACTAAATTTGTTTTGAATGTTTTAAATGGCCAGGTGGTGAGTATAGGAGACACCTTATGTCTGCATCTCAAGTTTACTGAAACTTGTATGGATACTGTGTGCTTATTAAGGCCAAAAATCCTAACCTAACAACAACAATAAACCAACCATTAAGAACCTGAGGTCAAAATTTGTTCCTGGAGGGGGGAAAATGTGTAAGGAAGAGAGGTAAAGAAAGAATAGTGAACTGGGTAGATGTGTATTCCTAACTGAAGAATACATACATTCTTGTTAATAGGGCATGGTGCATAAGATTTCATTATTTTAGTCTTTCTCTAATTATGGCTATTCCTGGTTAATGGAAATTGTAGCACCTGAGATATCACAGCTTCAATGTTTATAAATGGGGCATAAGAGAAGTATGGCTTTTATCTTTTTAAAGCTAGCTTAGGTGTGCTTTAAGAGCAAGCACTTTATAGCCATTTCAGTCAGTACCGCGTCTTGCAAAAGAAAAGTATTTTGCCAAAGTATGATCTTCATCTAATGGGGTACTTAAGCTGTGTTATAAGCAGTTTCAAATTTTGGAGCAAAATGGAGGTATCAAACCTTGACCTTTTGATGCAGGGAACATTAGATGAGGTGCAGGTGTAGCTGTGGGAGTTGGTGCTGCTGGATGGGTGTCCTGGCCATTGAGGAGGAGTGTGGCAGGAATGCTCAGTGCCTGCTTCCAGCTGGGTGGTTGTACGGGACCAGGTGTAGATATCAGGTGTTCTTTTTCAGGGCTGGAGAGTATATAGGAGAATTAAAAAGCATTAAGAGGAAACAAGTGGAGAGAGGAGAAACTACTTCTCCAAATTTGTGCTACACAGCCAGAGGCAACACTGGGCTCTGACATGGTTCTGCCTTGAGCTGAACCAAAGCAAGTTCAGAAATACAGGATTTTCAGATGTGAATTCTGTTGCTATTGTTTTCCTGATTCTAGGTTTTTTAGGTTAATTTTGAGTGAATTTCATAGTTACATATTTGAGAACAGTGGAGCCTGGCATAGGCCTACAGCCTGGTGCTCTTACCTGGAATTTGTTCTGAGAGATTTACAAACAGAATAATAAAGGGGTAATGGTCTTTGAGTTTAAGAGCTTTTTGGGATTGAAGTAAAAAATACTAGATTTATCAGTATTTTTCTTTTCTGAAAGGGCTTTCTGGGGAATATTAAGTTCCACAGAATCTGTTTTATAAAAACAGGATGCTCTAAATGAAATGAAAGTTGGAGCCATGAGTTTAAACATCTAGTTCAGGAACAGATCACATTTTTGTCAATATACTTTATTTTTCCCTCTTTATGTGTTTAGCACAGTGGTGTTTTTGAGTATAGTGGTAAATCAGTTTGTATATAGGGTATAAGGACATAAAAGTTCCTGGGGCCTTGTTTTAATAGCATTTATAGATTTCAGCTTTTTCCTTCGTCTCTTCCTTTCACATCATGTATATGAAATGGAATGTTACTGGTCTTAAATGTTACTTTTTCAAGTGCAAGGGTTGTATTTCTTGAACTATGTTATGCTTGCTCTCTCTTAGCTAAGTGAACCAAATAACCACAGGGTTAATTTCTATTTTCTTGCTATTAGTTTTAGAGGAAGCATCAGCCTGTGAAATGTTCATTTTGCTGTTTCTGCACTCTTATTAAAGGCCCTGGAAGAACCAGCAAATGTCATGCTTGTTTTAAGATTTCTAAAATGAGAATCATATGAATTGTTTCAAGATTTTACCCTTATATTCTGGTTCTTTACTGTTTAGGTTTTTACCTGTGAATGGCCATTAGCAGGCTCTTAGCTACTTCAGTTTTTAAAAATACGTAATTGGTATTTTTCTTCACAGGGAGAAGAGAATTTATCCAAAGATTAAAACTTGAAGCAACCTTGAATGTGCATGATGGATGTGTAAGTCACTTGTTGCTTTTTTGTTTTGTTGAATTGTGATTTTGTTGCCATGGTAATAGTTCCTTAACTTAAAAATGCAAATATATTATATTCATATATGAAAGCTGAGCAGGACCACTCTGCTTGTTGAGACTTAGATCTGAATTCTCTAGCTATTTATTCTTGAATATCTGATACTTTACCTTTGAAGCAAAACATGATTAAGTATCTTAATGCTGTGTCTACTGCTGAATGAATTAATCTCTCCTGCCAGTAAAACACATTCTTACCTTTTCAGTTAGGATTCATCTTAAACCTTTTAATGAAGTCTTTTTTTGTTGTTATACAGCGTTGACTTAAGGCTTTATTTGAGTGATTTATTTTCCAAGTCTAAAAAGCAAATCACCAAGTACTAGATGCTTATTTAAAGAGACAATGAAAACAAAAATAAGCTTTCCTGAAAGGCAATAACATAACTTGAAATACTGCTTGTTTAAATATGAATTTTTGAAAGTGGTCCAAATATTTTAAGACATATCCTTTTAAATAAAAGATTTTACCTAAACGAGGTACAGGCCAAAGTGGCTGCCGTGTTACCTCTGCGGAACAGAGAAGAAATTCATGGTTGTTAAAGTCTTTGTGGTACAAGCTATCTGAAAAATGAAAGTATTCTATAAAAAAATGAAAATGTAAGTGTAGCTTTCGTACTTTGCCATGTATTTTTCTAAAGCTGTTCAAATGTAAGGATTATTTATCTGGAATTGATTAGACTTTTAATTAAGGGGTGTTATGGTTGTTAACTAACACAGTGGTGGTAGGTACACAGTAGAAGTAAGGAACAAAACTTCTTGAGCCTTCTTGAGGCTTCTTCCAGCCTTCTTGAGATCCAGAAATACAATTTTGATGTGCCAATGTTTTTGTGAACCTGGAAAGTCCATGAAAGACAAGGATTAGAATTGCTGTATATAAAATGTGAGCTACTTTTCCTGTACCGACTACCATTATAAGTTTATGTTCTAGTACAGATGGTGTTGGTGTAATGAAACAAATATATAAATGCCTCATTTTTTTTTCAAGAAATGTTACAAGAGTGTTGCTGTAAGGTCTCTTCCAAACCAAACAATTCTATGACTTTATATGTATTTATTAATTTTTATATTCAAGATTGTAACAGTGACATTTTACATCAGAATTTCATCTCTAGTAGTTTTTCATCCCAAATACTTAAGATAAAAATTTTCAAGTTTCTTTTCCTGAAGTTGATTTGGGTTTTTTATTTATTTTCTCTTTATTTACTTGTAAAAATAGTAATTTTTTCCTATAAAAACAGAAGACAGGAAAATAGCATTTCTTCACTACTTGTTAAAAATGAAGTGACTGATCTCTATTTTGGTTGTCTGCCTCTGTGTCATGTAACAGAAATTGCAGATTTGGTGTTGGCTGTTGGTGTTGCTTGGGTGTACCTGGTGGATATGTATGTGAACTCTAATTTTGATTTGATTGTGTTAGCTTTTAAAGTAGTCTTTATCGTGTGGCCTAATGGTTTTAATTGTGGGTGGAAAATGCTTTAATTGCAAACTTACAGCATTATTTGCAGGTATTTAAAATACTACTAAAAGCAGCTTTTCTGAAAGGCAGTAACTTGAAATACTACTGTATTTAAATACCACAGTTTGAAAAAAAATTTTGAGAAGTTAAATCTGCACAGAACTCTCCACCTTTGAAGAATGGGCTGTTGGGAGTTCTTACCTTATTTACTGTGTGGTCTTTTGCAAGGAATTATCTTTTCTGGCTAACAACCATTCAGTATAATTTCTTACTATTTGCTTTAAAGTAATCTGGGAAATAGAAGTCAATGAAATTACCATGCTCATACTGATTAAACTGCTTATTACCATCAATAGTAATTAGGCTCTTTTTTTCCCTTCGTCCCACAGCTGCTGACTCAGCATGCATTTCAAATGTGGGGAGTGAATGCCATATTGTCCTATAAAAGGATGTTTCTGGGTGTGGTTTTTGGGTGGTTGTTTGTTTTTGTTTTTTTTTTTTAAATGAGGGTTGGATGGCAGGGTTTTGGGGTTTCCTTTGGTTACTGTTTTATTGATGGGGGTTTTTCAAGAACTTTCACATTGATCTCTTGAATAAGTTGTGACTTATATTTTCTATATAAAGCGTGCTGTGTAATTGGACATGGTGGACAACTTACTTAAGGCAAGAAATTTTTTTACTAATTGAGGATAAAAATAAGATCCAAGTTCTGTTCTGTTACACAAAAGAGAGATCCTGTGGGAGATACAACTGTGTGTGTACTTGTACCCAGGCAGGATATCTGTGAAGAAGGGAATATTCTATGAATTACTTCACATATCCATGCTCTTGTAGCAGTAATATTACCATAGCACCAGTTTGTTTAAAATACGAATATTTTCATCTCAGAGTCCAGGTACCATTGTCTCTGAAAGAGTCCCATGTTCCCCTTGGTTTGCAGACACAGTTTCTAGCAGTAGCATGTGAACTAATTGAATTGGTTGTACGGAATTATTGATGTCTGCTTGGAGCCTTATCATCCTTCCAGGGCAGGATTTGCCTCTTTCAGCAAGGTTCACAGTGTCAGATTCAGTAAGATCATTTGTGTGCCACAAGTAGCCATTTTCTGTGTTAGCTCTGAAGGGAGCTTAAGAATATGAGGAAATGTATAGAGTTAGGTGGAGCTGTTCTGTAATGAAGTGATTAAATCCCAAGGAGAAATGTTGAAAGAGAAGCAATCTGGACCAGCAGTGGTGAAGTGTGAGGAAAGTAGAGGATAAAGCAACTCTAAACCGTATGGAATTGCAGGAAAAATACGGCTTATTTTCTTCCCATTTTGGTCCTGTGAAGGCTGAGGAAGGTTGAAATGCAGAATGTAGATGCGGCATTTGAAATGAGTAAATATTACATTTTAAAATAAAGAGGATTGCCTGAAGGAGTCATTTCTCATTTCTGTGTATAGGGATTCAGATCAATAACAAACCAGCATACTTCATGGCATTCGTCTCCTTCAGGAGGGCACTTGGGAGAAAGTCCTTTTCTGATGTAGTCCTCAAAACCAGGCTTAAATTAGCACAGGGAGTTTGTGTTTTCACCTTGTCTTCCATAGATGAAGAACACTGCCTTTTTAACCCCCTTCCTTTCTTGGGAGATATTCCTGATTTCCTGGACATCTACAGCCATTTTTATTTCTTTTCTTCAATTTCTTGTAGTCTGTTAATCTCTTCTGTTCAGAAAGGGGTTGTTTCTGCTGTCACCTTACATAGAATTGAGGAGTTTGCTTTTTTCAGTTTTTTAGGGGTTGGCTGCACTGCCTCCTGCATCATCTTTGAGCGAAGCACTGAGATAGTAAATTTATATCTGACTAATTGACTTATGAATCAAAAATGCCCTTGCAATGCGAGTGACAAATAAAATTAGATACAATTAATAATGGGGAGTACTTGATAGGAAAGAAAGCTAATTACACACCTTAGGCTTTTCTTACCTTGTTAATAATTGTCTGTGTTTGATGTATCCTTTCCTTTGGCTCTAACACCCTTTCTCAAGATTTCCAAACCTTAATGTAGTAACTGCTGTATTATGCTTTTACTTGGGTGTTGAGTGGCAGTGCAGGTAGTACAATATGTAGCTTTTCTATACTGTTTTGAAATACAAACCAATTTTCTAGCCAGTCCTCATTTTACATTATATTTTAATAGTGAGTTTGTTGCCATGGAATGAGACAAGAAATTTTTTTTATTATTCTAGTTCTGTTGAGCATCTGATTTTGGTGATCTATATGCAAATTTATTTGGGTTATTCAGTGTTGGTCAGTGGGTTGTACTGAACACTGTGTGTATTGATTGATCACTTATTGTAAAGTCTGGGGAAACAGCTAGTTTATTTCACTGAACGACTTTGTTACTTTTTGAGTTATTTATTGTCAATAATGTTGAGAAGGTGATTTGGTACAGAATAAAAAGCTTGTTTAATTACAGACCTCTAGTACACATTTGGTTATGTCACCTTGCTTCACGATTTTTTTGGAACCAACTTTGGTCTGGATAGGGTGTATTGAAATTGCTCAACTGAGGCAATCATTGCACTGAAATTGGAATTTAGGAGGAAAATGATTGATGTCTTGTGTAGGCTTGTGATGCTGCAGTTTAGATAATCTTGTCTCCCTTTTGCATCTTCAATGTTTTCTCTGCTTTGTTGTCCTTCATATTTTGGTTTTGTACATAAATACACACATCCACCCCCTCAATTTGCTTAATTTTTGTGCTAACTCTTCTTTCTCACATCATGACTTCAAAATTTTTGGTAGCTTCCTTGCTTTTTCAGTGTTTTGTTCTTGTTTCTATTCCTGTGTTCTTACATTAGCATTTTGGTTTCTTTAGGGTAATGATAGTGTTTTTCTGCCTGAGAGGAAATGTAGATAAAAATAAACATTCTTGGGTTGTGTGTTTGCCCTAGCAGGAGTACTGGGCTATATTTGACAACATTTTTAGAGTACAGCCATTGTCAAGGCAGGTTATTTCAATGATAGATGGTTCTGGGGGCTAGTTGAAAGTTAGGTTCTTGGTGTTTGACAGCCAGAGTTACAAAATCTTAAAGAGCAGCCACGCAAGGTCATACCAAAGCTCAGTGGAGCCCGATAACTTGGCCCTGGTAGTGGCCAGCACATATTATTGAAGGAAGTTGAGGCAGGGCAAGCAGACAGTACTTGATGGATGTTCTTGAGAACATATCACACTTCAATAGGTAGATGGAGGTGGAAGCTGCTGTTTCTGATAATTTTTCATTCCTCTTTGATGAATATGTATATTCTTCCACTTCTGGTGCTTAGAATGTTCCATGGGAATGATTTCCAGTTTCATTAAAAAGCCGTGTGTCATCTGATTGTTTAATTTAAGGCCTTCCATTTCCTGTACTGTAAAGATTCATGGAAAATAATTCCTTTTTCCATATCATTCATGTTCTCATAAGCTTCTATCATATCCCTTCCCCAGAGCAGTACAAATTATTTGCTTCTTGCAATAAGAAGCATTAGATTCCTATGAGCACCCCAGTAATTCCTTTTCATAATTTCTCTTTCCAAATGGGCACTAATAGAAATGGACAACACAGGAGCGGGATACGAACCCAAACTGCGTAGCGTGGAAGACGTGGGATTGCCATGCATGGATGTCTACCCTGCTCCTGTGTGCATTTCCTAATGAGTCCTAGCAATATCTGACTGCTGCTGAGCACTAAGCTAACTCTGGCATAGGCACGTTTGTTGAACACCAAGATCTCCCCTCAAGTTCCTCCACTTGAGAATATCAAAGTGTTGTTGTCCCTATGATCCACCTGAAACTGCTAACTCTGATTTTGCAGCTAACCCCACCTAAATTTGCAATTGAAACAGTAACTAGAATGGGTATATTTATTTTAAGCAAAAATTATTTGGGGTTTTTTTTGGGGGGGTGCTCAGAGTGAAACTTTTGAATTTAAAAAAAGCATAGGAAAACAATTTAGAACAAGGTGGGGTTTTTTACCAATTCTGTAGTCCAGTCTGGTACATCGCACTAAGGCAGCTGTTCTGCCAACAGAATCTAGCCAGCAGAAAATGGCGATGGCTGCAGTTTGACACTTGAAGGTATTTTATAGGCTACTTGAAATAATAATGGTCTTGCATGCAGTCCTTGGTGCTTGTGCATGAGCTGCTGCTTGGAGGGTACTTTTTGAGCTTCCTGGATTTTGAGTGCTTTCATAGCTTTGTTTGTTTCACTGACACATTATTAAGCACAGTCTTGTGAAAAGGAGAATTGATAAGGAAATGTATTGTAAAGCTCTCCCAATACAATTCTGTACCTCACTGTAGGATTCTTCTTTCCCAGTCTACTCACACTTTTCAAAAGGAATCTGGGATGGATTCTGCAGTGCTTTTCTCTGAGAAGGTGTGGTCACTGAAAAGTGTACAAAGCGATGGATGGTCAGAATTTGGATGTGGTGAAGATACAATAATTGAGAGCACTGTGATGCCCACCAGTTCAAATTCAGAGAACTCTCTGTGGAGTAGATTTGGTACATTAAAGCACCTGAATGTGTAAAATTGTGGCTACTGTGGGAAGCCTAATTTACCTGATGAACTCTTGAGGGAGTAATTGAGATGCCATAGGTGAAGCAGGTGATTCCCTTATCAATTTGTTTTAAAAACACAATTTGTTTTTATGCTGTCTGCTTAGAAATGGCATCATTTCAGTTGAATTTGTTAACTCCTATTTCTGTAGTGTTGGATGAGCATTGATGTTTTAATAAGGTGAAAATTGAATTAATGCAAGTCTAAACTATTTTTTTTTTTAATTCATGCAGGTAAATACAATTTGCTGGAATGATACAGGGGAATATATTTTATCTGGTTCAGATGACACCAACCTGGTAATTAGTAATCCCTACAGCAGAAAGGTAGGTTTGTTTCTGGATGCCTGTTAATATTTAAATAGGATGCAAGTTATTATTTTTCAACATATTAAACGTATTTTTCAATATATTCGTTTTCAGATATTAATTATTATGTGGCAAAGATAATATCATGCACTTCCTAGTGTTTATAAATGGGAATAAAACTTCATAGTGCTTTAAAACCTTGGAGTTCTAATCCTTTGCGGCATTGGTATTATCCCATTTTACGGTACATGGCCGGGCACAAAGGGAACATGGTCTCACCACAGATTAGTGTCAGAGCTAGCAATAGGATTCAGTAATTCTCATGAAATCTAGTAGTCAGATAAACTGTTTTCCTCTCACTTCAGTTTAAAAATACTGTATTAGTTTTTGCTCTATGTAATGTACTGAGCTGTCTTTCTGTACAACGTTGTTGGGGTGCCAGTCTTGATTAAAACAGTTTGCTCCTATTTGAAATTGCATTGCCTTGTGTATGCCTGCATGTGGATGGAGAATAATTTGTACTGAAATAAGGGTTACAATGCAGCTGAAAGAATCCCAGTAATGCCAGCTGGCATCCATCAAGTAGTAGCAGTGTCCCACACTTTTCTCTTGAAGGAACTGCTGATAGTTTGGTAGAGCAGATGCTCTGAACTGTGTCCTGTCAGAGGCTGACAACTAAACCCTGAGGACGTGCTCAAAAATTAAATGTGTGGGAGAAACAAAATGTGTGGTTGGTATGGTGGAAGAAAATTTGAGTAGAAGGCAATATTTTGCTTTCCTTAAGAATTATGGTGGGAAAATGGTAGTGGTTTGCAGTGTTGCCTATGCCCTTTTCCTTACCTCCCCAAATAAGCCATAGCTTCCAAACTCCATCTCTTCTTTCAGTTGTTGGTGTCAGCCTGACTAAGTTCAGTTCAGTATCATTAGACCAGGGTTTCTCCTGGACTGGGAGTTTAGCTGGAAAAGAGGTGTCCAAGCCAGCTATGAAGTGGATGATGGATGTATTGCAAAGTGAGTGTTTTTGGAGAGATTTGCAGAGTAAGAATTTTTCATGCAAATAAAGGAAGTTTAATGTTATTTATTGGGGAGAGTTTATTTTAATATCCCACTATGGGATAGTTGCTTATTATAATAATTTTTACATTAACATATTGTAATATTTTAATGGTTGCTGCAATTTAAGCTTTATGCTTTCATGGGATGATTTTTTTTCCCCCCTGTTGTGTACTACTCCTGTACTTAAGCCTAATGAGGAATATGGGAGATGTCTTGTTTTCTTTTTTCTTTTACAGTTAGCTGAGTTACTTATTTTATGTAATAGTAGAGGAGTACATGATTTTTTAATTATTTTTTTACCCCCAATACATGCAAATGCAATTATAAAACAGCAGGTACCAGCAAAAAAGACTTAATAATCAGTGTTTTTCGTGAAATGTACTAGAAATGTGATTTTTAATGAGTGCTACCATTTCTGTTAGCTTGTTTTCTCTGGCTTGAGTAGGAGAATCAATACAGGAAAAGGCAGAAAATCGGTATCAGAGCTGTACTGTGATTCTGTCATCTTGGCAAATATCCTTATCACCGTCTTTTCTGCTATGAGCTAGGAAGAGTAGCAAAAGCAGACTTCAGCCATCCGTATTGTGTACCTTTTAGAATATGCAGATACACTGTTAAACTTTTTTAGTGGGAATTATTTAAAAGTGTAAAACAGCACTTCTGAAACGTTAGGCTTGAGCTGTTGCTGACAGAGAAACTTCGTTTGCATAACGCTTTCTTTGATTAAGTAAATTGAGTGGAAATTTGGAAGTAATTTTGATGCTGTAAACAACTTGGTAGTTTTTTCCTAATGGAAGTAGTGAAAATGCTGTTTGGTTTAAGTACTGCAGATGGGGGACATAAGAATTTAATGTTCACTAGTGCACACGAAAGCATGTGGAGGTTTTTTCAGTTCTGGTAGACTAATAGGAAGTATGTTAGGAAGTATAAAGGGTCACCACAAAGTGTTTAAAATCAGCTGTGATGGTGAAATAAGTCATATGCTTCTCTGCTTTACTGTAGATGAATGAGAGTCTAAGTCAAGTCTTGGTTTATTGCCTTGTAATCAAGTTCTTAAATGTTTATTTATTTTTAGCTAGTTTCAAAACATCCTTCCTTTTAAACTTCAGTCCTTTTCAGAGAGAGTTTATTTTAAGAGTAACATCAATTTTTAAAGTCTATAAAGTTGGCTTGGGTTACAGTGCCTTATCCTTCTTGACTTAAAATATTCCAGATCTTCTAAGTCTCTCCTCACTGACATGCTGGGTGGCTGCGCCATTACCCTGGAATGGTGTTTCAATATTTGAGAAACCTGATGTGATGTGTAACCAGCATTGCAAAAACAAAAGGTGGCAGCTGCGTTCCAGCCCTTTTATTTTGCAGACTGCTTTGTGCAAATGCCAGAGCAAATGTCTCTTGTAGAATCACTTTGTTCTTAGAAGAAATTTGGTGTAAAGGCAGCATTTCTGTTCTGTTGTATTGAGCTGTAGATCACTGGCAGCCTGCGCATAACGGATATTTCACAGTACCACAGTCTCTTATTTTTCCATTCTTTATTTACTTGGAAAACATGAACCTGATGCAGCCTCCTTTATTCTTTGTTCTTTAGGTTCTCACAACAATTCGCTCAGGACACAGAGCCAATATTTTCAGTGCAAAGTTCTTACCATGCACCAATGACAAACAGATTGTTTCCTGTTCCGGAGACGGAGTCATTTTCTACACGAACGTTGAACAAGATGCAGAGACCAACAGGCAATGCCAGTACACCTGCCACTATGGGACTACCTACGAGGTACCTCAAAAAGTATATAATAATTTTAAGATGGGTAAAATACCTATTTTGTTGTATTGTTGCCCAAGATTTTTAACCAGACTGCTGAAAACTTGGTTTCAGTGAGAGTTACAGAACTTGTCTTCTGTCTTTTTTGAGCTACTACACCTCTTAAAGCAGGCTTGAACAGAGAAATGTGCTGTCTAGATTAAATGGAGAACTTTTCAAGAAGTGGTGCTGTTAAGACCACTCTCTCTGTAAATATGAATTCACCCTCACCGAATGAATGTTCTGTAGAGTAAAGCAGATTTAAATTGTTCTGTGAGTCATATCCTGAAGTAGGTTGGGGGGTGGGGGCAGTGGTTGTTTTGCATTTTAATTTTTATTCTTTCCCCCCCCCGCCTCGCCCCCTTTCCCTGAACTTTTCAGCAGTTTAATGCCTTTTTCACAATTTAAATCCTTCTAAGAAATGCTTATTTCAGCATATGTGAGTGACTTAATCTAAAAAATGCGTTCACAGTTGTAGATAATTTTTCTATTGTGTATTCTAGTTAACTCTTTAGGTGTAAATTGAGCCACAGTGGTTTTAATCCTCCCTTGGAAATTTTGTTCATATAAATTGGGCAAGTGAGGAAACAAAGTGTTACTTAAGTTAGGAAGATCATAAGATTTATTAATCTATCTGCCTTTTTTTTTTTTTAAGTGACAGCAAAATTTGCTGCTTGCAAGACTTGCTGTGCTTAAAATAGAAAACATACTGCAATTTTCTCCTTAAGTTATAAATGTTCCTGTTTTTTTAATTATTTATTTGTTAGGGCTTTTTTAACATTATCAAAGTATACACACAGGGAAAAAATCCCAAATCCATCACTTTTTAAATTCTTTAGCTTAGGTTCCATAGCAAGCTTTTAGATCTCTTTCTCTGCCCGTTAAGTGAACAAAATCTTTAAAAACTTCTCATAAAAAATTGAAGTGTGTGAAGAAAGAAAGTAGCTGAAGTACTGCCAGAGTTAATTTTTGTTCATGTAGTGAAAGTGTCCTTATGGTTGTAATTACACCAATTACATTTGCCTGCTGTATTGCACAGTCAAAATGGTCTTATTTGGGATGATTTTTATTCAGCAAATAATGTTATCAAGAGGGTATTATTGTCGTTTTGAGTGAAAGGAGTGTGATACAGTTTTGGTTGTTTATGCTGCTTTTAAACTCAGCTCATGGAAGGAATATCAAAACCTCTATATGACATTGACTGTTTTAACAGCTCTGTCTCTTCTTGAAGTTACTTTTCTTATCCTGTTTTGCACTGAGGTTTATCATACCTTAATGTGATCTCTCTTCAAATAGATACATTTATAGTACAGTGGGAGATACTTTTTTCAAAGGCTATAAATTCTGTTACTGTGTCTTAAACCTGTTGGTTGAACATAAAATGCACTTGTTGTGTGACGCAACAGACTTTTTTTTTGAAAATATAATAGAATAAATAGCAGGGCATTTAAGCAAATGGCTGAGATGCATCTTCAGCTTCTGACATAACTTTGTCATCGAGAGGTTCCTGGAGTGGGGAGATAATTTCTGAATATTGAGACGTTACTGCCCAGTGTATGTAACCACATCATCATGTTAAATATAGAACTTTGACTCACTGGGTTCTCTAAATAACAAAAGCTAAAAGCTGCCCCTGAGGTACCAATTCTAAATTTGAATGTGGTTTGAATTTATACAACTCTTGGAGTTTGTGACAATTCAAGAAATTGCAAAAACATGAAACAGTGGAATGTGGAAATTGGTGTAGGTTTTTGTAAACTATGAGATAATTGTACAGCTGTTTTTCATTCTGAGTGAGAATAGAATAAGTAGAGGGAGAAGGTCTGAGACACGTTTCTGAAGAATTTCTTGTTTGTACAAGGCCATGACAAGTTTGTTTTTACTCAGCCAAATGCTTTTCTTTATTGACCTTCATGTTAATTGCATTTCACAGAGAATGTACTTTTATGGACGCCTCTTACTTTCCTATTTTAAATACAGTAAAATGATCATACAGCTATGTACTTTTAAAGTTAAGTAAAAAACAAGTTTTTAGTTAGTAAAAAAAAGATTTTATAGATATAATGTGTACTTATTGAACTTAAATACAGTAATATTGACTCAATTATTGGAGCTTGCACTTCTCCATTTCTCTGGTTTAGTGCTTATAAAGTACTTAAGATGTTTGTAAGCATCACACATAAAAGTTGCCATGTGCAAGTTATATTATATGTATATGGTGAAATAGCATCAGTGTGAACAAAAATTTAAAAATAGCCCTAGAAATAAGAGTTTGCCACATACAGCAATGTTATTGGAGCAAAATGGTTTCACTAAAAGCCCTGCTAAATGCTGGAAGGATTTAGTGGATTGAAGAACAATTGCTGGGTTTTATAACTATACAAATAAAGTTAATTTGAGTGAAATGTGTAGCAAAAAACAATTTTTTCAATATGTTACACTGATATATGGAGGAATAGTGGTCCTAGCTCAGAAGTTTATTGGTTATATTGGTATTCAGACCTTGGCCTTGTTCTGCAAGTTAAACTTACTTGGCACAGCAAGCATTGTCTCAGTTATTGTACTGAGCATTGCAAGCAAGGCTGAATCCTTCAGCTGTTACCTTTCTAACTCCACTTCAGGTAGAAAGATTTGCAGGTATCCATAGGTTACTTTTATCAAGAGTTTTGGGAAGCAAGGGGGATAAATAATCACATTAAACATGTTAAAAAAACACTCATGTTCAATGAATGGATTACACTATTAACCATTTTTGTTGCTTTATAAATTTCTACTGATAGGAGCAGTAGTGCAAGAGAAGAAAAATACTGCCACAACATTCTCTGTTTTCTGTTTTAAGAGGCAGAGTGTATAAAACCTGACATTTCCTGTGCATTCATTGACCTGTGGAATACAGGTCATATTTAACATTATGGTCGCTTGCCTTTTTATTTTGTCTTAAGGAGGCCTTGAGTGAAGCCATTCCTGTGAGACTTCATCAGAGTCATCCCTAGTTGGAGAAGGGCTGAGCTTAGGAAAATGGTTCAATATAGTGCTATCTTAAAAAGAACCCCAAAACCCAGAAAATTGCAGGGGGTAGGTTAGTAACAGCCTTTAATGCAGACTTGCTGCAGGGAACTACTTAGAATGTAAAGGAATGGCCCAATGGGAATAAAAGCCATGTAGTATTTTCAAGGCATTCAGACTTCTGAGGACTTTGTAATTGTCTTTTCTTAGTTGATAGAGAATAAACTGAGCTTTTGTTGAGTTATTGCAGCAAGCTGATAAGTTATCTGAAAAGTGATTGCAGTAAATGTATGTTGTGTATTAAAAGAGACTAGAAATAACTGTTAACTTTGACCTATAGATGTGTAATCTTACGTGGCATTTAAAAGTTTCCTTTGACTTCAGTAGTTCAAACATTTTCTTGAAAATGAAGAAACATCATCAGTTTTTCAGTTTTCTTCATTAATTCATTGGAAAGCTTGACTTGAGTCCAAATTCCATTAGTGCTGCTCAAAATATTGATGCTTTTAATTTTAAATTAGTGCTATTTCTGGAGGTCTGATTAATCTCATTTTTACTTTCTTTCTTTTGAGCAGATTATGACAGTACCAAATGATCCCTACACTTTCCTCTCTTGTGGCGAGGATGGCACCGTGAGATGGTTTGATACTCGCATCAAAACAAGCTGCACAAAGGAAGATTGTAAAGATGTAAGAATGAAATCTTTTAATAAAGATGACTTGAATAATAATCTTTTAATAAAGATGTCCTGAATGTAGAGCTGTGCATCACACAATCATAGGGTATGAATTGTGGTAAAGCTTTTAAAAATAATAGATTTCAGAGTCGTTGGTGGAGATGACAGTGTGTTTCCCAAGAAACAATAAAAGTTTAAGGAGTCTTTTTTTATTTTTCTTCTTTAGTTTTAATATCTCCTTTGGCATTTTTTATTTTATAAGCTTTGGTGTGAGGCTTCAGATATGGTAGAAAAGATTGTATTTTCTGAAATTGAATCTCTTGGTCTGGTTTACACTGATACTGTAGAGTGCAGAACTGGAGGCTAAAAATGAGCCTTGAGAATCATTTGCAGCCTTGGGTTGTTGAGCATCCTTTGTTGCTCTCTAAGCAAAGATTTGGTAATGAATTAATTAGATCACTGGTGTTACTCCCTAGAAGGTAAAGGTGTTGGTGGTGTCCACTGTGTTTGGATTTTAGAAACAATTTTAATACTGAATTGGAGAAAAACTACCGAAGTATGTATTGCTAGTCTTGATTAATTTTGTTCAGCTTCATGCATATTTACCAGTTCTAGGGGTTTCTTAATTTTTTTTTTTTCTGCCTCTAGATGGAACCTGTTCTGATCTTTTAATGAATTTAAACTGTTTCTGCATATTTAGTATTCTTCCGCCTCCACAGTTATGGTTTTTCCATAAGAAAATCCAAGGTGCAAGATAGTTTATAAATCTGAATTTTTAGCTTATCTATTCTTAAATGTTTGTTCCTGTGTTTTTGTTTTGGCTTGGTCTCTTTTTTAGCTGTTTTTCTGACAGTTTTCTTTCTCTGATAGTTTTCCTTCTGTGCAGTGGCTTTTCTGATAACACATTTGTGATCTATCTTCACAGGGCCAGAACTATTTTCTCAAAATCTCCTCGACTAAGGGAGGGGCCTGTGCCCTGAAGTAAACATTTTAAGGAAAAAAAAAAAAAAATAGAATTATACTTCACATTTTTAGAGCTATTATTTCAATGCTGCATTTTTGTGTGTTCCAGGATATTTTAATAAACTGTCGTCGTGCTGCCACCTCTGTTGCTATTTGTCCCCCCATCCCCTACTACCTGGCTGTGGGGTGTTCTGACAGCTCAGTGAGGATCTACGACAGGAGAATGCTTGGCACAAGGGCAACAGGTAGGAACCACGCTGTGCAGGGAGCATTAACACCCATTGGCAGTGCCAAATTCGGGTTGTTTTCAAAATAGATGGTGAATGACTCCCCTGTAACGCTGCAGGAAGTGTAGCTTCCTTCTCTGGGAACTGTGGTTTGTAAAAATTCCGTGAGAAGTGCCTGGAAACAGATCTGGGGGCTGACTAAAATGTTCTCTGTGTGTGCTCTCGTATTGTACAGTAGAGGAATAAGGTGAATTTGGGTGTGTTGGCCTGGAGAGCAAAGGGGAGAAAAGACAACATTTTAAAGACAGGTTCTTTTTTTTGTTTGTTTGTTGTTTTTTGGTTTTTTTTTAAACATCGGTGTAGTGTTCTGTTGCATGTTTGGATTTGTGTGGAGTTTTTTTGTTTTTTGTGTTTTTTAAGAGGTGAAGCATTCCGTGTCCAGTGGGCAAACTTGATTTTCATTTTATCATTTCTGCCATGTAGGAAACAGTTTCATGTCAATTTAGGAGCTTTTGGAACAGTCTGTTTTTCTCACTGTTAGAGCTTCTTATGGGTAACTTCTATCTGATCACAAACTTGTAGTTCTAGAATTTAAGACTGTTTTAGTGTTTGGATTAGAATGAGTGATCAGGAAAGCATGGTAACTGTACTTTATAGTTCTGCAGTTTCAAAGTGATGGTGTTATTATGTCTCGAAGAAAAATTAGTATTTTTTTAAAAAGTTGCATAGAAAAGAGATGTATACCTTAAATTTTTAGTTTCATGTAATGAATTCCTTTCTCATTTGTTTGTAGATATAGATTTGCGTTATTGCTTTGTAAGTGTTTTTTGGTTCTAAAATTTCCATTTGTACTACGTTTGACAGATAGCATGCATACGTGTGGTGGGTATGTGATACGTTTATATGTTTGTGTGTGTGTTTTCATTTTTTTTTTTTTTTTGGTAATGTATGTAGCATTTGTAAACAAAAATAGAAAAGACAGTAAAATCTGATATGTCAATCTTCAGATCAAATTTAATGCAGAAACTGAAGGGTACATAGCTTTAGCTTTTCCCTGATTATCTTTTGTTGGATATTAAATAAGGGGTGTATTGAAGCTGTTGAAAATTCGCGGTAGTAAATGTGTAATTTTTTTCTTCCTCCACTCTCTCCTTACCCCTTTTTTTTTTTTTTTTTTTAATAAAGGGAATTATGCTGGCAGGGGCACTGTTGGAATGGTGGCACGTTTTGTCCCTCCTCATCTCAACAACAAATCCTGCAGAGTAACATCCCTGTGTTACAGTGAAGATGGCCAAGAGATCCTTGTGAGCTACTCCTCAGATTACATTTACTTGTTTGATCCCAAGGATGACACAGCACGAGAACTTAAAGTCCCTTCTGCAGAAGAGAGAAGGGAAGAGGCAAGTGATTAAGATGACCTCCTTTCATGTTTTACGGTTTTTAACGTGCTGCACACAAGAAATACCATCAGTTGTGTTTCCCTTTAATCTGAAAATAATGTTGCTGGTCACAGACTGAGGCATGATAAGTAGATTGTTGCAAAAATTGTGTATTTTTAGTACATTCTTATTGATGTATGTATTTATTTCTTGTATTTTGTCACTCTGGTTTTCTTTCTTGTCTGGTTTCCCTCTTGTAGAGGTGAGAAGGCAGCTGCCTGAACCTTGGGTTTAATACCAGCAAGGGTGGCGGGTCACTCTTGTAATTGAGGTTTATGTTCTGTTATTTTTCATGCCATGAGAAGCATATTCCTTGAAATCAAATGTTAATACTCCTTGTTAAAAGTTATCATTTCATGACAGATAAGGGAATACAAGATGTTTAGATCAAGGAGCTGAGCCACTGTTACTGAGCAGTATTAACATTTTCAAAACTCAGACTCAGTTACAATGATGCTGACCCTTCCAGTCTAAATTTTCTTATCAATATATATAAAAAAAAGCCTTTAACTACAGTGAAGTTGTTTTGTCTCTTTCTTTCCACTCCCCAACCATCCACTTCTTTTTTTCCCAGTGTTTTGCTCACCCTTTCACAAACTCTGTATCCCGAGCTCTTATCTTTAGTCTGAGGCCATAAGGGAGTTCACAACAAATCGTCAGCACCCTGCTGTCCTCACCTGCAGGATCAATGTGATGATAATGATGATGGTTTCTCTTTCCTCTTTGCTGTGAGAAGTGTGATGTTGACATTTCCTTCTTTTTCTTAGAATCTGTTTGAAGCCATTTTTATACATTTTCCAACACGTTTTATGTGATGTGTTTTGCTAGTCAGCAATACAGCATGATTTTGCTTTTAAATGCTTTTCTTTGTCCTTGTTGTTATCCCTGAGAGTTGTTGCATGGGTATTTTTATTTCAGCTTGGCTTAAAGTTGTATAGAGTAGAAGGAATGTAAAGACTTCTTCCTAAATCTGCTGGTGGAGTCATGAAAGTTAACACTTTGATATTGCTTTCACCACAAGGCCTTTGCATTTAGTTTAAAATTGTCAACACAATTGGTTGGTTGGTTGTTTTTCGGTTGGGTTTTTTGGTTGTTTTCTTTTTTTTTGTTAAGGCCAGAAATATCCAGCCAATACACTTGATTTCAAGCTCTGAACTGCCCTTCTAAACAAGCAAAGCACTCCCTGTTTCTCTTGAAGGTGCTGAAAGTAACGCTACCCATTTAGTGATTGTTTTACACTTCCTGCTGCAAAAAAAAGTGTTACAAAAATCAAAAAGAAAATAGGTGAAAAAATAAACTGCAGTTTATTTGCATAAATTTTCCTCTTTTTTTTGTTAATGTCTGATTGTTTTTTCCTTTTGCTTAATTGCAAGTCCACATTTCATTAAACTGAAACTCCCATATAGTTTTTAATGTGAAGAGGCGAATATTTCTGCAGAATTCAGGCTTAATTCCAGAAAACGTTAATTATTATTGGTCACTGTAGAAAGATTCGATTAGCATAATACAGTTAGTATAAAATAAAAGCTGCATTAGTTCTGGGAGTCATTGATTTAGGCTGTGAAGCTAAACCTCATGCATTTTGTTGATAAGTGTTGTGCTTATTCATGGTTGATCTGAACATAAGGCTGACATTCCGGTTTTTGGTGACAGATGCGAATTTAGGTGACTTAAGAAAAAATTAAGATATTGCATTTATATTTAGGCTTAGAATCCTGTACTGTAGAACATAAATAGCTGTGTAATGCTTTTTTCTCTTTTTTTCTCTCCCCCAGTTACGCCAGCCTCCTGTTAAACGTCTGCGGCTCAGAGGGGATTGGTCGGATACTGGGCCAAGAGCAAGGCCTGAGAGTGAGAGAGAGAGAGATGGTAAAAGCATTTGCAGTTGGAGAGGGGTTGTTGTCTCTGCTGCTGTGTTTTGTTGGTTTTTGTATTTTGGTTTGGGATTTTTTTGTTGGTTTATTTTCCATTTGTTCTTAAGTACTCCCAAAATATGTGTTTCAGATTGTCATTGTTTTAACAATAAGCCAAGGCTTAAGGTGGTTTTCTTAGAGTTTAACACAGAACTGCTATTGTACAGTGATTTTGAAAATTGAAAATATTATTAGCAGGAAAATTATATCGCTTCAGTTAGGCTGATTCAAGTAAAGGAGAGCTTAGTTCATTGTCATCGCGCAGGGATTAACACAAACACTTTTTTTGTACTCACACCTCACATACAGTCACAATTACAAATGAAATGCTCTTTGATGGTTACATTAGGGAACTGGAATTGAAAGCAACAGGATTCTAATATTATACCTTTCATTTTTATGTCATTTAGTAACACTAGGTGGCTAATTTTTATGCTTATATTTTCATGTTTATAATATATTGCTCAATTGCTTGAGATTTAAGTAAATGCGGCATTTCCAAAGCATTGCTTGGGTGTCAAAAAACGGGTTACAAAAGCAGGACAGAGGATCCTTTGTCACTCATCTCACTTTACATCTAATAATGTATTTCTGTTTAAATCTGACAAACTGTGGTGTTCCAAGTATTTGATTCTAGTTCCCTTACATCTTTCTGCCTTTTCTGCCTACAATATCCCTTTCCAGATTTTCTGTGCAGGTGTTCTCATTTTTCTGATTCCCCAAACTAGCACAGAAGTGTCTGTAGTGTCTAGGATTCTGTACCTGACACAGGCAGTAGGAGGTGCTGTTTAGGGAGAGAACATGAGCCTGTCTCTTACCTTAGTCTTTGTTGCTCCTGCAGTATTTGGATTTACTGGATTAGAAACATTAGAAGAAACATCTCTTCCTTTACAATCTGTTCTGTTGCATGTGAGCTTCTGTAATCCTTTTGTTGATCCTACTGATAATATTTCCTATGGCATCATTAACCACCTTTTGTCTGTTTTCTCTGGCTGTTGCAATTCCATTTTTTGTGTTTTAAGGTCAGAGCTCCTCAGCTTGAGGTGCAGGAGGGGAATGAGGGATCCCAGCAGAGGGTTAGAGACATTTAGTGTGGAAATAAGTATAGACAGGGGCATTGGGATCAAGTGGAAAAGCTTCCTTTCTTGCCAGACAAGGAGGTGGAAGGAGTGGTCTCCATTCCGGGAAGAAGTGAGTGGGGGGAAGGTACTCTTTGGTAAACTGGTAAATAAAATTTCAGCATTACTTGTGCTACAGGGGAGCAGAGTCCCAATGTGTCTCTGATGCAGAGGATGTCAGACATGCTGTCAAGATGGTTTGAAGAAGCCAGTGAAGTTGCACAGAGCAATCGAGGACGAGGAAGATCACGGTCCAGAGGTGATTTCCTTCTTTTCAACAATGATTACAACAGAAATTGTGTTTATAGTGGATGTGCAGCCTTGCAATATCAGCCTTTCCTAGGTGTAAACAAAATTTTGGTGCATTGAAGAACTGAGCACATTTATTTGCCATAGGAATGGTAATGCAGAGGGATCTTTAGAGGCTGAGTAAGTTTACTTTTGAGCTCTTTTTCTTGCTCTTTTGTTTTATTTTTAATCAAAGGTGGGACTAATCGGACAGATGCTCCTGCTACTAATAACATGCCACCTAGTAGAGAATCAGAAACGGCAATGGAGGTAGATGGTTCTGAGCAACTTCCATCATCTTCCTCTTCTACCATGTCAGCTCCAGCTCCTTCAACATCATCTTCAACAGAAAGTCCCCCTTCAACTTCGTTACTGTCCTCTCCTGATAACGAACAAAGGCCTTCTTTAGGGGCCTCAACTCAGCCTGTGCTGCATCAGTCTGGTGAGAAGAAATCCATCTTGTCATTGTTTATCAAAAATGCTTTCAATAAGAAACGATTCTCTTTTAGGATATTTTGGGTAATGGATCTTCATCTTTTTTCTTCCTTGCACATCCTTAATGAGACTTAGGTGTTTTATAGATACCAAGTGGTTGGAGCTGTGGTTTAAAGAAAGTAAAACTATCAACTCTCTACATTTGTCTGAAAAAGACATTTCCAAGGGGATTACCAGTATCGTATTTTGAAGTAGAAATAAAAATTTTTTGCTTATTTTTTCATAAACTTACTGTTGTCTTCATGAAGTGTCAGTAACATCTGGCCCTCTCCCACTGTGATTTGGCTGTAGCAGCATCAGTGCAATGAATAGCAGAACCTGTGCCTGTTATAATCAGGGGAAGCAGGGAATGTCTCCTGCACTAGGAACCTCCATCCTCAACATTTCAGTCAGCAATGTCGGGTTTTAGCTTCTCAAAAGTGTTTGGATAAACAGGGCTCACCTGGCATGACATTTCATTAATTAATAAATTATACCACATATTGATATTCAAGTTTGTATATCTTGAAGAAGCTCATCTGTATTTAATAGAGACTAAACAGTCTTCTTGGGGGAAAAAGAAGGAAGTATATTCTGCTGTCAGAATGTCAGAAATGAGTTTGGGTACTTACAGGGAACCTTAAGCTTTGACTTGACCGTTTCCATCCCAATGCAGAAAAAGATGCCACAGCCTTTAGAGTGGAATATTTTCACAACAGTTTGTTTTTACTTTTTTAAAGTGAAATTTCTACGCCTCACAGGTATAGGCGAAAGGCTGATGTGACCTGAACCTGACAGGTTTAGACCTTTTGTCTTATATAGATTCTGCTGAAAAAAAGTCAAGCTCTTTTTCTTTAGAAAAGGTACTGATAGCATCTTCAGGTCTTAAATTTGATATTCTGGAATACAGGAGGGATGGTGATTTCCCAGGGAAGAGTGTGTCATTCAATGTATTGTGGCTGCTGCAGCCAAAATCTTTGGGACAGGTGAGAAATGATGAGTATCTGAAAGACAGAACATGAAGACATGAGTTGAAATTCATAAAACGTAATTTTTGCTTTTTAAACCTTGCAATTAGTCTGATACTTATTTAGAGATAATAAACAGTGAGCAGAAGAATGGCAATACACACAGGAAATTTAGAAAATGCTAAAAAGTTTATTTAGTATCAGAGACTTTTAGTCACTTATGATTTTTATTAATATTGATGTCAGCTTGCTGCAATCATAAGTTTTTTTCCCAATACACACACAAGAAGATGATTAAGGGGTCTCTAATTCAGTACAACCCAATTTAACTTCACTGTCTCTGGTCTAGGAGGATGGCCATCAAAGAACACAGGTACCATTACCAAAGGTTCATTTTGATATATTTATTTATTTCAAAAGCACATGGTATATTCTGGAACTTAGAGTGGCCAGGAGAGTATCTACCATTTTGAAAATAATTGCTTCAAGCTATGTTATTGAAACTTTGTGAGTTTCATAAAGATAATGCACCAGAGAGCATTTCTGGAATTGTGATACATTTTCCAGTCTACATTTTAAGGAATCTGTGCTGACCAGGAAGATCTTTTTCTCTGAATCTGCTTGAATTTCTAAGCAAAAGTTTATTCTGCTAGCATGAAGCTGAAGTTATTTCATAATCCAGCTCTTCTCTAAGAGCATTTCCTCTTTCCCAGTGCTACTCTGGACTTCAGACTCCCCATACATTTAGTTGTGAACAGGGTAGTGTTGGTTGTTTTGTTGACAGACAGTGGATACTTTTTAATTTGCTATGTAATATTTGATAGATCCTTTGACTAAACCTAAGCAGAGTGTCAGATCGGCTGCTTAAAATTGTCTACAGGACTCCTGCAGGCGTAAATTCAATAGTACAAGGTGTTTGCACACCTAATAAACATCCTGTTTCAGAAGCAGAGCAAAAGGGACACTGGAGTGACTGTAAAACAAGTTTTTGGGTAACATGGGTAGGTTCAGGGAGAGGGGAAGCTCCTGGGCAGAGGGAGCAGGTCCTGGCAGAGGGGTAGCACTGGGTTTATGAACGAGCAGGCTGGGTTGGCCAAAATAAACATTTTGCAGTGTTTATGTACCCTGGGTAACCCATGGCTGTGCTCAGTTGTGAGCTTTTATTCACTCTCACTCTGTAGTCTATAAATCTCTCTGCAAACACTGCACTCTGCATCAAGGACAGGACTCCTGAGCTTGTTCACTAGCATTTAAAGGTGAATAAAATCTGCTTTTTTGGGGTGACAGGATAGGGAAAGTGCTGATAGGAATAGCAGTTTAAATACAGTGGGGCTGAGTAGGAAGCCCAGATAGAGGTGTGTTGTGAGAGATGGATGACTGGGGAGGCCTTCTGGAAAATGGAAGAGGAAAGAAAGAGGTTTTCAACCACCATTTTGTATAAAGTCATGGCAGAGACAAGTTTGAATATTGTAGCAAAGAGTCAGCAAATGAAGAATATGTTTTCAGGAAATTACTTCTTTAGAATCAGAGCATGAATTCCTAACCCAGGCTTGTAAACAACTTTCCATAAATCATTTCTACAGATTTCTGCACCGAACATGGACACTTGTGGTAGTCCTGTGTTTAAAAAAGCAACCCCTTTGCCATAGGTATCACACTTCAAACGTGCTGTTGGTTTGGTGTTCCAGAAAATGTGTCATGTCGTGAGCATTTGAGCTTCTACATCTGAATTACTTTTTAAATTATTAAGAGATGAACTACTTGTTCAAAATAGAGTCCAGTACAAAAATGGTTTCATGCTGGAGCTTGTTGGGATAGGTCTCTTTAGCAGAATGCATATTCTAGAAGTTTGAACACTGAAATTACAATTAAACAACAAAACCAGTGCAAAATCTCAGTAGCCTGTTACTGCCAATTTATCTGAATGATTTTTATATATGTTTTATATAATGAGAACAATTGCTGGAGATTGTCACGCTTGTCCCTAAGGAAAAATACAGTAAAGGTATTTTCTTGCCCTGCTCGGGCCGTTCAGTGTAAACCTTTCATTTTTGTATACTAGTTTTAAGATGCTAATGTTTTAAACCACTAATAAACATCAGGTACATCAAACAGTAAAATATAATATGATTTTTCTCATAAATAAAATTCCAGTTAACATAGGCACCATTGAGAGGGGATGCACAGAGGCAAGTAGCTAATTAATACAAAGCTTAACCCTAATATGTGTTCTGATATAAGGTAACTGCTTTTAAATTTTGAATGGGAACGTGACAATAATTGGGTTTTTAAATTTATTTCTATTTCCTCACTCCATTTGCTGGCAAAATAAACATTTGCTTAGATATTCTGGAATACATTAAAAGGTGTTGTCACTGAACATAGCCAGGATAGCAGCTATCTTTTACATTTGGTATTGTAGTTCTTGTTACATCTTAAATTGTGACTGGCTCTGAACTGAGTGGAACTGAATCAGCAGCAAGTACTGAAAATGGCAATTTTAGGCATCACTGAAATTCCCTTAAAAGCATTCTCTAGACTGTTTGGAGTTTTTATTTCCATAAATGTTTTTGGTACGTGAAATCTATTCATAGCAAATATCTTTAATGCTATATTCCTTTTAGGAACCATATCTTTTTATTTTTGTTACACCTTATCAACCATAAGCTGAGAGGATGCTTTTCCCAGAAGTGCTACTAGACTGAGGACATTAAACCTCATGACCATTCAATATTAACTGGCCCTTGCCACTAACTTTCCAATTTTTGGATTCTGGCTTGGGGTTTGTTTCTCTTTATGAAAGAAAATTTAAGATTTGCTTGTTTCACTGTGTGGATAAGGGTTACAGAATATTTGTTAAGCTTTTTGCCTGGCTGAAAGGCTCCATGCCAGTGTAATGCTCTCTAGCATTTTAACATTTCAGTGTAATTCAGCCACTGCTATTAAAGACACAATCTGTATTATTTAAAGAGAAGCACTTGCCCCACAGCACTTGTTTGAGTGGAGGAAATCTGCAAGGGGCATGGAAAGAATAAACAATTGCTTGGACACCTCATTTTGTAGCAGTTTGCAAAAGTACTGGTAATCAGGCAATGAACTTTATATGCTAAAATAGTTTAACTGGCAAATGAATAAAGGCAAAATGGTGGAAATGGTGAAGCCTCAAAAAAATAATCTGTTAAGAGGGTGATACTAAGAATTGCTTATGATCCAATAAACTACTTTCTCTGTAGGACCACTTAACAGTGTTTTCAGACTATAAATCCTCAACCACAGGGAATGTCTGAAATTAACAATGAGTTCATAGTAAAGTGTATTTTTTGGTTTAGTTGTTCTGCCATCATTTTCCATAGTTCAGTTTACTTTTTGCAGTGGTTTGTTTTGATCAAAATTGTACCTTTTTTGGGGTAACATCAGGAAGGTATTATGTTCATTTTGAAAACCTACCTGTAGACCACAGTTGCATAGCTTTACACCACAAATATTCTCATTCGTTCTGTGTATTAGGAACATAAAAATGAATGCATCTGTTGTGTGCTTTGTTTTGACTTAACTAGGCTGTATCTATTTTCCTTAAATAATCCTTTGTTAAATGGTTTCATTGCTGGAGGTGGGGAGGGGGTTGTGAATCCTGGATGTTTAAGTCCTGTGATTCATGCCTTTAGGAAGAAAAAACAATTTCAATATTTCTATTTTATAATTGCTGGATGTTAGTAATTTTTTTTTTTTCATGGTAATGGCACTTAGTATCTGTTGCTTCTCTCTTTGGTCAGTCCCCCCACCCCTTCTCTCTGTTCTGTATATTGATTGATCAATGCTTCTCTCTTTACACCCTTTCTCTGTCTCCCCCTCCCTGTTTGTCAGAGTTAATGGGACCTGAGTTAGCAATAATCCGTAGGGGCCTGCAGCGACTGAGGCTTAAGAAGGCAGAACAGCAGAGACAGCGAGAGCTAGCTGAGGGTTCTGCACCACAGCCCTCCTCCTCTCAGGGCTCCTCACAGGACCCTCAGGCATCAGGTTGTCACTTGCCAAGGTTTCTCCAGCAGATGATGTAGCTGTAGTTTGTGCTGCTGTTGTTTGCTGAGATGCTTCTCCTCCAGAACAAGGCATTTCCTGCATTCGCTGCTTGTCTTGCCTTGCATGTGGTGGTGTTTATCATCACATGGGTAGGGAAAGAATTGTTGTGGCAGGTTTATTTATCTAACTCGTTTGGATTGAATGATACTGTGTGGAAATGGTTTTCCAGGCGCATGGTGTCAGGTATGTGCAATATTCATTAGAGCCGCTGAGCAAGAAATTGCCATGTCCTGAGTAGGAGAATTACACACTTGAAATTGCATTTTGTTGCTACTTGTATCCAATAGTAACATTTACAGCTTGGCTTTGGGTTAGCTTATGATCTAAATCAGAGGAACAATTCAGTAAAACAGAGTTTTGGCACTCTTCAGTGCTATGGTTTTACAATAATAGTGAAAATACTAATACCTAGCCAAAGTCCTCAGAAATGCTCTCCTTTTTTTGAACAGAGCAATTTTTCATTTCACCATCTTCTTTCTCTCTTGTCGTATTGAGATTCAAAATGATTACAAAAAAGCCTCAAATATGTTTGCAATAACATATTTGAGAAAGGGTGGAAGCATGCATATGAATAAACAGGCAAACCCTAAAGCATAAACTTAAAGTAAACTTTGTCGTGGCACCATGTGAAAACGAGTGAGCTGCATGCTGTGTGAGAATTCAGTGTATTTTGTGTTGCAAAGTCATGTCCAGCAGTGTCTCTTCTGTGAATAAATTCTGTGACAGTTGGTAGGTGGCTAAATTGCTTGTAAGGACTGTGTCACACATTCACAGCTGTCTTGCCATGGTTCAGTCTATTCCTCAATCTGGAGCCCTACAGAAAAATTTGATGTAACAGTGGCTGATGCTCCGGTCACAATATGCAGTTACTGAATTTTGAATAACTTTCTACACCGGAAAATTCTGCAGTGAGGGTTTAGGATGTTTTGGAAACTAGTACATCCTGGAAGGGGGGTGTGTGCTTATTGTAGGGATGGCAGCCATGGGTGCCTGTTAGCTGTGGGAGGAGAACAAGAAAAGCAGTGACAGCAGTGAACTTGTAGGGGACTGCAGTTTCCTGCCAGGACAAAAAAAAAAAAACAACCCCAAAAATCTACCAAATTTGGATTTGTTTTTTTTTTTTTTCAGCAAACTGAACATCAGAATTTATTAACTCAAAAATAAGTATTGATAGAGGAAAAATCATAACTAACACAGTCAATAGATCTTGATCTTCCATTTCGTTTTCAGAATGGCTTAATTATTTTTTTACTAAATTGTTTCCCATTGAATTGAGGTTGGGAATTAAGTTTGTTTACAGCCATGTCTGTAAATTTTCTGAACTCTGAAGTGTGTGTTGGTCTGGGTTGCATCCATCTCTTCTCCTTAGTGCTCCTTGAAGAATGCAGTGGGATTTTTTTGCTCCCTGTTGCTTTTGGGGTTCCTACAGCACATTGTAGGATCCATACTGCCACAAATGTGAAGGTTTAAGCTGAGTAATTGCTTTGACTGGGAGTCAGAGGTGGACTGTACATAGTTTGGACCCCCCAGTGCTGCCTCTTGGGGTTTTGAGTTCCCACATGCTTAGAACTTTAAGGGAAGTAGTGGAAACATCCAATCCTTTTGTTCAGGATCACCAGGGAACCACAGAACACATACATAGCCTTGGAGGAAACTAATATTCAAATATTTCTCTCTTTCTGCATGTAGTGACAATGAATTTACAAATTTAACAATTTTACTTATTAAATAATTGCTTTGAAAGACAGATTTACTCAGTGCTGTGGAAACATTTATTTCTAGGGAGACAAAGGTGGAACTATTTTTCTCCCTGACCTCCAGCTTATTAGGGTATCTTCTTAAGGTTTGGTCTGATGGCAGAATTGTTGCCTTCAGCAGTACAGACAGTGAAAGAAATAAAACAAGAAATTTAAATTTAAAAATATTTGATATGTTTGGTCAATTAGTCCTCAAGAAATTTGATAAAAGATTACATTGTCTTTTCCTTTCTCTTTGTATGCGTAAATCAAGATATTCCTGTTGTGCTTCTTCAGCTTCTTTCATTGCATTCCTCCTTCCCCTGCTATGGAAGGGAACAAATGAAGCTCATTTCTCTTGATTGGGGATCACCTTTGCATTGTTTATTTACTTCTTCAGATTTCTGCACTCTGGACACTGAGATATTATCTGTACTTGCTCATTTCTTTTTATGAAAGTTACTTTGTTTTGTTTCCTTTTCTGACCTCCCAGTATTCGATTTTGGAAGCTGCTTATTTGCAATCTGTTCCTTTGGAAAACTAGAGCTGCGTATTTTTGGTCTCTTGCTTCTCTATAGACACAGTTGTTTTCTAACTCTTTGCTAAGCTGACATTTGAGAAATATGGTAGGAGAAAAACAAGTGATTAGTTTTGGGTTGTTGAGGGTCTTTTAAAAGTAATAAATTCCTACACAGACACAATCTCTATTTAATTTTTCTTTCTTGAAAGATTGTCTTTGCTGCCCTGTCATGAGGCAGGTGTTCAGTTTTCAGGCACACAGTAGTTGTAAATTTTCAAACAAAAAAATTACACCCCAAAATGTCTCTGCGAGTTCTCAATCCCTACTCTGATAAAACTTGTATAATTTGCACTTGCAGTTTTGGAGGGAATTTAGTGTGAGAATAAGGCCACTTCTTCTGACTTGTATTTCATTGTAAATCCTTATCTTTGCAATCACAGAAGCTCGATTTTGAGGAGAAAAAGTATTCCAGCCATATAAGAAATTCAAGTAGAAAATGTCAAGTGCGGAAAGCTTTTATAGATTTAATGGAAAAATTAGACTGTATGGTAGTTACTCTGTCTCCCAGTTATATGAGGATTTGTAAGCTCAATCCGTAGTAGTTAACCTTCACTGTTTAGAAAAATATGGTCAAAAGTTTATGTTGGTGAATGTGAAAGTGAGATAATTGAGTAATGATTCGCTATTTGACACCGAGAAAAAAGGTCTCAGATAACAGAGTCTTTGTTTTAGTGGATACCCCTCATAATTATTGTGTAAATTTGGCCAAATTTTAGAAGCAGTGTGTGCTGCATGTATCAGGTTTATCTTGTCTTTAAGCCTTTGCTTAGATATTGACTAGATTCAGATTGGTTTTGGTAGCCAATTTATTTAAGTAGGGAGCTTTGCATTCTTTGCAAACATCCAGGTGTAGAAATGTCTGTCTGAAGTCCACAATATGTAACTGAGAGCTTATTCACTGTGCAAAGCAATTATTCATAGTTAGTAAAACAAGTATTTAATTTCTTAGATTAAACTCCACTACATGTACCATCTTTAGGGCCTTTTAAACAGGTCTCACTGCTTTAGACCTCACCCTGAAGCTGGTGTTGGAGTGATGTAAAGAGGACTTTTTTTCAACCAGAACTCAGGTGGCATGCTAGTATTTTGGTGAAGTCAGGTGCTGATTGCCCTAACTGTAGGAAAATCCTTCAGCATGTAACTGACCTTAAAATTATCTTCTATTTTCTGTTTGAGGTTCCCCAAATTTATGAATCTCCAGTTCCCTCTTTAAGTGGTGCTCCAGTTTAGAATGTACTGGTGACATTACAACCAGTGGTGAACTGCATTGGGATGTAGACCCAGCCTGTGAAGGCTCAGGTAAGAGTTTGGATTTTTGTTTGTTTTTTTAACTATATGGCACAGTTTTGGTAATACTTTTTTTTTCAAAAGCTTTATAAGAAATTATGAAAGTATTTTTTCAGACTTTTTTTACAAAACAAAGCCATATATTAAAAAAAGAGGCATTTACCTGAACTTCTCCAGGCTGGTTTCATGGTGGTGCTGATTTCCCTGCTTGAGGTGTGGGGTTCCAGACTGCAGAGCCACTTCAAGGGGTACTGGTGATCTGTGGCTTCAGGGCGCTTGAAAAAGGAAACAAGAGAGTTTCAAATTGCTACAAACTGAGCTCTTTTCTTAACCAGGAGAATTCAGGTATTTAGGATGCTTCCTTTATGTTGATTAAATATTCATTTATTAAAGTGAAATAACATTCACAAAGTTGTATGGAGACATGTAATAGTGAGATGCTGGAGGTTTAAGCCTCCATTGGCATGGACTTCTACCTAGAAACCTTTCTGTTTTCACTTCCTGAGATTGAATGATGCACACGGTAAAATGTGGTAAAAAACTTTCTTACTTACTGTTGTATGGAGTGAGGTCTTAACTAAACCAGAAATGCTGGTAAGGGTAGTAGATGTAATTTCTTATGTTTCTAATTAACATATGTTAGTTCAGTCTTCTGATCATACAGGTCTGAATTTACGGAGCTTTTCCAGCCAAGTGAAATATTTGGCAGCACAAAACTCCTTTTAAACAAGGGCATATGAGCTTTTGGAAAGGATTGGAGTGCAGAAACAGAGCATGGCTGGGATCACTGTCACGTCATTTGGCTTCTCAGTTTGCAGTCCAGGACCTCCCCTCCCTTTAGCACTTTTGATACACGTTAGTCCCAGTCATGGACTTCGTGAGTCAGAGATCAAAGCCAGCCCTTGAAAGAGGCCAATTCCTGTGCTGAGTCACCTGGAACACAAGGAGATCATCTCATGATGTGGAGCATCTGTACACCAGCTTTTTACTCTGATTTGCATTCTAAGAGGTGGCTTACTACTCCATTGACAAAACTCCACTGTAAATACTTCTCTTCTAATTTAGATATTATAGGTCTCTTCTAATTTGGATGTTGCGTATAAACCACGCTTCACTTCGGGAAACTGAAATATATTAATACTACAAATCTTCTACTTAATAGCTACTTGCCATCTAAATCTAGATGATAAAATCCGTGGTCTGGCTTAGGTGTGCTTGGTGCAAGGCGTGGGCATGGTTGAACAAGGAAGACAAACCAGAACCAATTTAATGTTCCTCAGTAACGGAAATAAACTGTGTAAGCCCAGTTCCCAAAACAAGGCAGCCTCCAGAATACACTGTCTCAGACTTTCCTGGTCTCTCTCCTCTGCTCCTTCTCCACTTCCCTGTACCTGGATGTCAGTGTAGCACAGGAACACATTGCCATTCTTGCACCAATGGCTGGGACTGCTTGAGAATATACATATTTATACATATTTATACATATTTAAATCAGCTTGGTCAATTTAGCAGGTTTTATGGCTGTACTGCGAAATAGGTCGTGCTGGTGATTCTGGCTCAAAGCTGGAAGGGAGCTTCCTGTAGGAGTGTGTCTGTTATTTCATTGTTTTCCTTGTACAGGATCTAAATTAATGTTAAAATTTGTTTAGCATGCTGTGATGTTGGCAGACTGTGACTCAGTTTGTAATACAGGATATTAAATCTTTTTCATTTAGGATGAATTTGTTTATAACAGAAGATTAACAAGTGGAACCAAGATATGATAGTCTAGCCAATATCTTTGAAATACTGCATTAATTTATGTACATCAGCTCATCTTGAGATAATACAGCAGCAAGAACTGGTCTTCAGAGGTGATAAGGGAAACAGACTCACAGAAAATGCTGGGCGTTGCATTTTTGTGTCTGTGCAATGAATGCAGTGCTGGTGATAGTTATTAACTGGTAGTGTCCAGGGGGGAAAAAGGCACTTATCTGCTGAGGGGGTTGATTATTCTATTTGTTTGTTTATGTGATTGATGGGGATTCCTGTACGACTGACTGGTGTGGTCGTGTGATAAACTCATCAAGACTTGTTCTCAGTCATCAGAGGTGCAGCATCTAAGAATGCAGAACTACCAAACTGTCGTATAAGTGCGATGTATTTTGGTGCTTTGATGTTTGAAAACATTATTATTAAAACAATATTTAAATATTGGAGGTACTGGTATGCCATGGAGTATTTTGTGCTGAAGTATAAATATTCTGAAATTTACATTTAGCACATGGTGTGAAATACTGGTGTCATTTGGTAGCTGGAGCAAAGGCTTTAGGAGTCATGACTCTTCAGTGTTTTTCCTGACAGAAGTGTGAAAAACACAGTAAAATGTTTGGTAATGGACAGGCATTTTTATTATCAACGTGTCAGCAAGCTTCAGGCTGTTTGATGAATAAATAATGGTTTGAAACAAGTGGCTTTGCTTCTGTCATGCTTAGAAAATGCAATATGGCTGGCTGCTCATAAAACGAACCCAAAGCTTCCTTATGTTGCTGCTTTTTTTATTTTCAACTAACATATGATCGTGACATTGCTGTGCAGTTCTCTGCTGCTTATGTTTTAAGTTGAAATCTCGTTTTTGTTTCAGATTCTCCTTCTTCAGTGGTTAACAAACAGCTTGGATCCATGTCACTTGATGAGCCACAGGGTGCGTGTGACAGGAAATACGCTATACCCAGCCATAGCTGATTGCAATGCTTCCTTTTAAAGTTGCTTTTCATGATGAGAAACAGTCTAAAAATGCTGTTCATCTACATAAAGTAGAAATCTGTAAGCAGATCTGCTGGAAACTCATTATTTAATGATCAATATGATTAACAGAGTGAGGTTAATTGTTGTTTTTGAAAGCCACCCCAAGCTCAATTCTTCGTGCAATTGTTACAGTTCAGTGTAGGTACAGTAAATGTCTTACGAATTCTACAGACAGTTGGACTATTTTTGTAAAATGCAAAGTAAAATTAATTATTTAAACAGGTTGGGCTTTTTTCTGAATGGTTCTTCTTGGATCAAAGGGCAAACATCAAGACTGAAATAACCGTTAATCTCATAATGCCGAATTAATTTCTCTTACGCACAAGTGATGTGCAGCTTTGTTATTCCTACACAGTTTAACTCTAGAGTCTTATATCTGTATCCCCTTGTCCTTCACCCTTGCTGCTGATGAGTACTGGTGTTTCTGTGTAGGATCCCTGTGGACTGGGGGTGGACAGAATGCTTGTGAGCTTTCTGTGTGCCCGTTTGCATCAGTCTCCAAACTGCGGGCACTGAAGTGGGCCACAGGTGACCCTATTCCAGCCGCATCCATGTCATCTGCAGGGAATATTTATGGCTGAATAATTGAGGAGCGATAGATGCTAATTTAAAAATCGATTGCCATCCACTCTGCATTGTGCTTCCATATCAAAACCTCTGTAGAGATGTAATAGCTTAAATCCCACAGAAGAGCTTTGTCTTGCTTCACATTCTAAACTAGAAAGCAATTTTGAAATCCCACTTCTGAAAAACAATCTGTTTGGCAACTGTTGAGATTATGGTTTATTTTAGGATGCCAGAACATTGGGAGGGAAAAAAAAAATATCAAGCTGCACCTTGACAAAATAAATTCTTTTTGTGGAAGTACATTTTGTGATAAAATAGCCTTAAACCTCAATGTGTAAATTTGCTAATTATTCATGATTCAGTAGTCTACATCATTCCAATAGTCAGGTTTAGCTGGAAAACTTGCTTCTGAACTCAGAATGAAACATTATTTGATCAGAGTAGAGAAACCTAGAACTAATATAGAAAGTCCATAAGCCTACTGAGCTTCTCACAACTGTAAAAATTTGGGAAAATTGGGATTTTCTTCTGTTTTAAGAAGTCATTTGAACTAAGAGAAGTTCTAAAGAAGTTCTAAACTATCTTTTAGAAACAATTCAGGTGTTTTAATATGCAAAGAACCCCCCCAAATAAATTTGGGGTTTGGTACACAAGTTCTCAAATTGTATCAAAGCAATGTTTTTCTGGTTTGTTGGCACAGTGTTACTTCTCATTTGGAAAACTTGGAATTTGAGAAAGGAGCAAATTTACTAGGAAATCTGTTGTTCAAATGATTACCAGAAAGAAAAATTTTCTGAGATCCGGTTGGATTTCTGAAGTTAAACTGTATTAGTTTCACTTAAATTTGAAGTCTCAAAATAGTGTAAGTAGTTAATGAAGTAATAAAAGTTCTTTTCATACAGAATTACCTTTCCTTTCTTATTCCTGTCTTCTCTAATTCAGTACTGAATCCACTGTCTTCTGTTGGACCAGTCTCTCTTGTTGGCATTCACGTTTTAAGACTGGTTTTGGGTTTAAAGATCTTTTGGTTCTTACTTGCAAGCACATACATTTATAATGCCATCATTCTGACAGTCCAGCAGAACCCAAAAGTCATTCCTGTGTGTACAGAATGGTTTCAAATGGATCACAGTTATCGACACTTGATTTTAAAAAGATGTTTCAGACTGTGATTATAATAATGGAGGGGTTGGCCTTTAGATCTATTGCAGTGTTAGGATTTTAAGGTACTGCCTGAATTGGAATGAGTAAAGAGGGAACCCAAGGCCTGATTAAATGTCACGTGTTAATCCTTCCCACAGAATTCCTGTTCTCTGAAATACACCACATATCTCCTCCTCTTTGGATCAATTTTTCTGCTTTCCCAGAAGTATCACTCTTCGGTCTTCACACAGAATATAGCGCTGGATAGGAGTTATTTTGAGGGTTTTTTTAATGAGATGTCATCTATCTTCTCATGAGGTTGCCAATAGATCAGCGAACAGGACAGCATTTGAGACGGAGAAAATGAGCTTGAAGTTTCTTACGGTGTTAGTTTAACCGGGAAATGCAATCTATAACCTTGCCCTTGTGCACTTACCCCTTTATAGTTGAGAGTCCCAGTCTCTGTGTAGTCACGCTTGCACAGGTTCATTTTTTGAAGGAAAAGGTGTGTCTGAGGGGTGTTGCTGTCAGTTGTCCAGTTTGGGTTTGTGGGGTTTTATTTCTTTCCAGATTATGAATGAAATTTTGTCTTCAGTTTTAAGAGTGGTAGTTTAAAAGTACCTTCTTCCTGTAGGCACCTGGAGAATGGACCATTTCATGGGAGTGTGCTTTAGGACAGGGTTGGTTATGAAATAACTGTAAGTTGTTGATAGTATCTTCAAAATATAATATGTAAAATCAAGTAAAGTTTAAAGGTTTTTTTGAGGAATTTGGAATAGAGTTTAGTAAGGTGTTGATAAGCTACAGCTTTCTCCTGGAATAACCTGCTAGAGTTTGCAATCAGATCAAGCTTTGGCAATAGCTGTCACCTAAATCACAGGAGTTGTACCACTTTTCCTCTCCTTTCCTTCATTATCAGTGTGAGGTAGATTTATCCTGATGGAGTGAACTTGGTAGTGGAAGAGAGCTTCATTCTGATCTGGGCAGTCTTTGGCAATCACATTTCTCCCTGAAAACAGACTTCATGACTTGTGGGGTGTATGTGGCTTCTCTGAAAAAATGTTCAGTTGCAGTAGGAGGCAAAACTTACTTGTTTTCTTCACAGAGGTTCCCATTCAGCTTTCATTAGCGGTTGTAAGTTCAATATCAAATATTGAACTACACAAGTAATTCTGTGCAGTTTATTATCAGATTCTTCTCTCACCTGTCTTTTAAAAAGTTTCTTGTTCTTACTAGTGTCTATGTTATGCCCTAAAGTTACTTTAAAGAAGACACTGACCCCATCCAAATTGTAGTTCATGTTTTTGTAGATTTAAGAAAATGCTATTATCCAGTATGGTTTAACAGCGATCTGTTTCCAGAAACTTGTAAAAATAATTTCTCATTCAGTGCCCTCTTTAGATAAGGCTATAGCAATTCTTCCAACTATTTGGGTGTGAACAAATACGAGCATTTCTTCCAGAGTGAATGTAGCCAGTCCTTATGCATCTTGGTTAGATTTTCAGATACTGAGATTTTAAGATGGGAAAGCACAGGCCTGGTGTTCAAGTAGGTTCATTGTAGATAGCAATGTTTGGTTACTTTGGTTGGTGGCATTAAGTGGTTTTACGCTGAAGCCAACCTTGCACAGCAGCAGGAAGTACAGGAGTAGAGTTGTTGTTTGGGGTTGTTTTGGATTATTCACAGCAGGAACTTGTCTTTCGCTGGGTTCCCAATTCAAAGATCTGTCTTGTCTGTCGCTGTTACAAGGAAGCTGAAGGTTTCTCCAGCTCTGTCACTTCTGACTCTCTCAGTGTCAGTTCCTGGGCACTTGTGCACTATGTGGGGGCAGTCAGTATTTCTACTTGCTGAGGAAGGGATGCTTAAAGTTTGAAGAGACTTTTATAGAAAGAGATTTGCTCATAGATTGTCAAAAAATAGAGAAAGCACCTGTTAAGAAAGAATTTCACTTTTGTTCAAACTGTCTATATAGCACTATAAAATATTTCTTTCCATTTCTTTCTTAGTTTATTTAAGGAACTGGGAACCTTGCTTTTAAGCACTTTTATCCTTACTCCACTCTAACAAGAGTTTAACTAAAACTTTTATTTTAAAGGGGCTATGAGCTTTTCATAAAATGAGGCCCATACTTTGTGCATTATTAGGGTCATGTTGTAATTGGTTAATTCTCTTTCAGATTAAAATATTCTAATTTGTTCTTTCAGGAGGTTTATGGTATGTTTTAAGTTTTTAAATTTTTCTTTGGAACATGTAGAAGTGCTTATTTAAAGTTCTTTGGCACAGCTGATCACTGCTGTTTTCCTGTGAGTGGGCTTCTGCCTGTCAGCAGTTTCAAAATATAAGAACTGATTGTTAGGTTAAATTCTTATGTGCTATCTCATAGTTACTATAATTTAATTGTATCTTTAAAATTAAGTATCCTGTGGCAGTATTGTAGCCATTACTGTTATGATAACAGCTTTTTTAGTGGGGAAATTTGTAGGCTTGTGTTTGAATGGAACGTTAGGCTTTAACTGTCTTCCACAAAGATGATCTGAAGCTTTTACTTTATTACACTTGTCAGTGTGCTGCCAATACTGCAAGGATATTTATAGTCCAATTTCTGTGTTCTATAAATGAAAGAAAAGTTGGAAGGCTTTTCCAAATAACCCTGAGATAAAAAGCTCAGGATTCATGAAAAGCAAGACTGCAGAGGCTGTTTAGGGGCCATTTGAATGGTGCCTGATACAAACCTTCCTTCTGAGTTGTGAGGGAATGGCACCTCTGCCGTGAGGCTCAATCTGATGGTGCTTTCCATGAACCTTTTAGTATTGCCCTACTTCAGGATTGATGGCAAATTTGCCATTTGTGTGTAGATGGTAACCACGAACTTTAAGGAGGATGGATGGATGGATGTCATTGAGCAGTTCCGTTCTGAAGGAGCTCAGTAACAGCCTTAGAACCATCTCTGCAGGAGATGAGTGACTGATGTGCTGTGGTTTTCAATTCCATTCACTTCTGTTGCTTTTGGACATCAAGAATGAGCTTGTTTTGTAAGCGTTCCCCTTCTGCTTGCAGTTATTATAATAAAAAATAGGGGCTTTTTAAACATAAAGCTCTTGAAACATGAATTTACAGTATTTTTATGACAACTGACTGACAATCTACAGCAGGTCTAAGGCTACTGGTAGTTGTCTGGGTTCTAAGTAGGCAACAAAGTAGAGAAAGGTGATTTTTCCAGGCTGATTATGTCTGGATCTCATAATCTTTTTTTCATGTGTATTTACTGAGGCAAAAAGACTGAATACCACTTCAGAAAAATTAATATTCTTGTTCATAAATTTCATGTAAAAGGGATCTGCTTATTAATGATTATATTGTGTGTACACATATCTGTCTGCAATTTTATTTACTTGCATGTTGAAGGACAGCAACTCCTTTGTTTGCCATTATAATTAGAAATAATTTTAGACCACTTTTCAAGCATTGCAAATTTGGTGTGTTTACTCTGGAACTTTTTAACTTTTTGCTTGTGCTGTAAGAGATCTTAAACAGACATTATATATGTTACTACCACATTTGATAATTAAATTAATCTTCAGAATGATAGCAATGTTATATATATTACTAATGTCTGTTCCAACTTTATCAACCCCATATTTACAGACAGTGATAAGCCACGAACAGGAACAGGTGAACCAGTTTTAAGTTTGCACTACAGTACAGAAGGAACGACTACAAGCACAATAAAATTGGCCTTCACTGATGAGTGGTAAGAACAAGTTAATTTTGGTTTTCACTAGTTCATGATCAGCACGTATGAATAAAACTTGTCTAGCATAGCTATAAATTATTTTCCCCATGGTTTATGTCTATTTTTAGATGTATTTGGAGAATTTGAAATGGCTGTAGTTCTTAATACAGTCAGAACGTGACAGACATACTTTAATGTAAAATTTATACTAGAGGCTTCTTTTTTGTGTGTTTACTGTGAATCTCTTTAATGCAAACATAATTTCAAATATGCTATTTTCATCAAACCCCGGCATAGCATCAGTGTGTTGTAAAGCAGGGTAGTACAGTGATGGAATGGTGTTCCAGGGGTTACCAACCTTCTCATATGGCGTTCTGCAAATTAGTCTTTCCATGACTCAGTTCCTGAGGTGTAAACACTGAAGTTAATATTTCTGTGTCTGAGGAGTGTTGATGAGGCTGAGGTAGCAACTTTGTGGACTGCTTAGATGTTACAGTGGTGACATCCTTTCCAAATAATGAACACACACTTCCTAATGGCCTGGTGTACTTGGGTTTGCGTCCAAGCCTATCAGGAGAGCATCTCAGGATCTCCCAAAAGAACTGTCATTATTTTATCTCATTTCTATTCCTCGGCTTATATTTTCAAAATTATTGTAGGAGACAGTAAGTACCTAAGTACCTTGCTCATTGTTACTGAGGGGAAAAAGAAACCACAAAACCCAACCACATTTAGCTACCCTTAAGTGCTGTGCCTTTAGACATAAGACATACACCTTGCTCACAGCAGTTTGGAAACTTAAAACACTGATTTTGCCTCTGTGAAATACTTTATTTAGAGTCCAAATCCGGCAAGCGTTCAAAAACTTGGTTTTGCTGTGATCTTTTACCTAATTCTGCAGTTAGTCAGCTAACTCAGTGGAGTTTGGTGGTGGGTAGTGTGGTGTGGGTAGTGAGAGGAAGAAGCATTTTCTGGTAGGACAAAGTTACAAGTCATTGTCAGTTCAGAGGCTGACTGAAAACACTGTGCTGAAGAATGGAGGAACAGGAGCAGGATGCAATTCCATTTAACAAAATGATGCAGCTGAGAACAAATAACGACCCCCTAATCTGAAAGCTGGAAGTTGTGGAAAAAGACATGTAAATTGAGCATTGAGCTGGAAAGTAGATTGCTAAGAGTCAAAAAAATCTTAGTGTTTAGGCTGTGATTAAGTTTATAAAATGAGACATAAAATAGCAAAAAGCCTCCACTTGGTGTCTAGCCGTACCCTTGTCTGGCCATTCAGAAACAATGCTGGAAATTCTTGATTTAGAAGAAACAGGCCTAACAAAAATTTCCCTATGGCCTCCAAATCCAGTACAGCAATGCATACACAGAATATTGCTCATCAAGATGAGTAAAAGCTGTCATTTAATGTAAGACATAAAAGTCCTGAAGTCTCGACTGGATTCTCAAGAATCTCAGCTAAGCATGACCTGTGCTGCTTCTAGCAATGCAGCATATAAAATATTTGCTAATAACATACTCGGGTCAGAAGATATTTGTAAAGAGACAATCCAAATTCTTGAGAATCATGCTTATAATGGCCTTTTTTCTGCTTTTGTCCAATGATTTGCCTGAGTTTGAGGCCACATCACATAAGAGAGCTCAGCAACAAGACTTTGGATTTGTTGAAAGTCTTTGCTAGAGATTCTAAAAACATAAATTTCAATGACATTCAGGACAGCATTTTACATATTTCCCAAGTATTCATTTTCCATATTGTAAAAAGAAATTGGTATTCCACACTTATTATCTGAGTGTCAATGGGCAGTAATTGTCAAATACTAGTTTATAGCAAACCTTAAGAAATAACAAAACTTTGAGAACTGAAAGTCCATACCTCAAAAGGTACAGGAATGGTAATTAATGGTGAAGGACCTGGAGAATTTTATCTAAATCAAATTTTTTAATTGAATGGGATATCATTATTTTCAAGTGCTCAGCTGATAGCTTGTCATGCCTCTACTAAGATCTCTGATTATTTATACATCTAAAAAGTGTGCAAATAGTGAAATAAAGCAAATCCTTTAGACTTTTCACAATATTTAGAAAAGCAATGATGACATTTTTTAAAGGTTTAAAAAAAAAAAGGAGAGAACAGGGTTCTGTGATGCAGAGGAATTGTGTGGGATGAGTGGCAACAGACACAATAAGAGAATTTTGAAATTGCTGTGAAGGCTGTTGGTTGTAGCTGCTGCCAGGAGCCACTGAATAGACTGCAGTGAGAAAGATGATGTTGGTCAGGCTGGGCTATTGCAGTGATCTTCTCTATTTCCATGATCCTAAATGATTTTCTTTTTCCATGTTACGTTGCCAGGAGCAGCACAAATTCAAGCTCTAGAGGGAGTGGAAGTCATTGCAAAACTGAAGGCCAAGAAGACTCTGTAAAAATAAAAGCTTCGGATGAGTCAGGGCCTGAAGGTGAAGAAACAAGTAAGATACAGTGGAATTTCCAATGCTAAGGCAAAAATTCTGCCCTCCTATGTCCATGACTCCCATTGCAGCAGTGGGAGTCTCGTACATGCACATGAAGGCAGAACACAGCCATAATAAAGCACGACTTTTGTTAGGAAAGAAAACACCAACCTGAGATAGTTGCAAATAAATATAAATACCATTAACTTACCTCGTCTTCAGTTCTAAAAGCATTATTCTTCTTAGGGGCATCTTTTGCCCCAGGTTGTATACAAAGATAGAACAACTGCACTTTGCAGTCATAAATGAGCGCTCAGAATGTTGTTACATTTCTTTCAGGCTTTCACTGTATTTTATCACGTGTTTGTCTTGCTCAATTCATTGCCAAAAGGGCAGTCAAAGTCAAATGACTGGTTCCAGAGAAATATTTTTAAAAAACCAAAAATCCCTTTTAATAGAGTGATAACTTCATTTGTCTTCAGAAATAATAATTTTTATCTGTATGAAGAGTACTAATGCTATTTTTGCTGCTAAAGTTCTCATAGCATAGGATGTTAAATATGTTAAGGGACAAGAAAGGAATACATTTTTCTTTGTTAGTGCATTGACCTGGTCAACTAGATAGGTTTATAAATACTGACTTTTATGTGACTGATAGCTGAGATTTCAGTAAAGAGATGTTGACTTTAGAGTGGATTGCTTGGACTGGTTTCTTCTAGGAGTGCTGATGTAATTTAAACTTGCTTACAGTGTAGAGGTACAAGTAAATGAAATTATATGTTTTACTATTAAATTGCTTAATTTAGGGATTCCTGATGAATCTCACAAGGAAGATGCAAGTGCTGAAGAACTGGAAAATACAGATGAAGCCGTAGAGACAACAGAAGCGAGTATGTATCTGTACTCTTTCAAATAGTTGTAGAAAGAGGCAGAGAATGAAACATGATCTCAGTTTGCATAATTTAACTTCTGTGACCATTTCTAATGTCTTCTAAAATAGACTATAATCATTAATGGTGTGACTTACTTTCCCCAATATTTTCTTTTTAGCAGTATCAGATAAACCTGGTCCTGAGCATTCTGGAATTCAACCAGAAAAAGGTGACCCCAATGCCGATGCTATCTCTGGGAATGCAGAGGAGGAACTCTCCTGTGACCAGAGTGCAAACCAAGACATTTGCAGTCAAAGCACTGACCCCACTGCCAACCCGCTCGTGGCGGGCGATGAACCTCAGTCCCAGCCGGAATCCTCAGGGCTTGCAGCTCCAGATGAGTCCTCCACCAGGACCTCAGCTCTCCAGGAAACTGATGACAGCGATGATGATCCTGTCCTGATCCCAGGGGCGAGGTATCGAGGAGGCCCAGGACACAGGTTAGGGGAATATTTGTCCCTGCTGTTGCTTGGCAAAACGCTTTCTGCTTTTTTTTCTTTATTTCTTTCCTATTTTTCCTTTTTTGATTGAAAGATCTAGGAACTCATGCCTCATATTCTTAATTAAAATAAGTTGTTCTTTGACAACTGGCCAAGAGCTTGATGGCTGAGCCTAATTTGCCTATATGTAACATATGTACAACTATATTTTCCCCCCAGCCAGGAAAGCTCTTACAGATCTAATACCTGTTGATGCTGATCTCTTGCCTGCTGAATACCTCAGCCCTAAATATTTGCAGTTTATTTTTTTATTATTCTCCCTCTAGTCTTAAGTGTAGAAAGTTCATAAATTTGGGTACAGGGACCTACATTTTCTTTCAGCTGTACCTTAGGAGTTCTTATTTTGGCAAAGCAAGAGCTTTTAACTGCTGTTGTGCAGCAGTGGTGTGTTTGTAGCACATGTATTAAGATCATTCGATTTTTCATTCTTCTTTTTCTCTGATAAACTGCAATCCTTTTCCTTTTGTTGGTTATTGAATATCAGTGTGTATGTCAGTAAAAAGAAAAGGTAGACTGCTAGGTGTTATCATTAATAAAAGATGCATTTAGTAAACTTCGTGCATTTTTTATATAAACAGCTGTACATACTTGTTTGATTATTCAGTAAACTGAGCCCTCAGTTTGCTATTGTTGGTTTAATACCTTTGGTCACTAATTTCAAAACTGTAAAATTATTTAAGCAACATTTCTGTTGTTAGACTTCAGACAATACCTTTTTTACTAGTTTTAGATATAACTGAACCTAGTGTCAGATGCCTTTGTTTTACTCCTGTTCAAAGGCAATGCTATTAATTTGTTATGCTAGCAATGCAAATTCTTTACAGGAATTTACAATATGTATTCATTAGGAAATCAGGAAGAACGTAGTAGTTGTTTCTAGAAAAAGTTTTAAATAATTTGCAGTTTAAATACAAGCCGTAGGCCACCACATTGTCAGTAGTGACAAAAAGAACAGTCAGTGGTTGTTTATTACAAAGCACAAGTAATTCTGCTCACTAAATGACAGCTTTTATGAAGAAGCCAATATACACAGATTCTGTCTTAATCCATTAACTTTCCATGCAGTACTAAGTATTTGTAAACAGATATGGAATGGCAGAAATATTTTCCCCTGCAGAGCCAATGTTCATTATGATCCAGTGATTGAAGAGCAAGCTGTGAAAAGCCCTGCAATTTTAATCCCATTTCCATTTTCAAGCAGGATTCATAGCTTCTCTTCATGCACCATGTTGTCTCTACGATGTAATAGCTTCTGTAGTAATGTGATAAGAATGACACTTCCAGGTATCACACAGCTGTTACCATTTCCCACTAGTGGGGACGTCCTAAATGAACGTACAATTCATCTGACATGCTTTCTTTCCTCTTGTGTGCAGTGAGATTTCTTCCTGTAACAGTTCAAATTTATCATGTAGGGAAGATCATTCAGCTAAATGAATGATGTAATTAAAATTCTTTATGCAGTTACCTGCTCCCTTATTCTTCCCCCCAAATAAAATCTGGAAAAAAGTTCCTTTGTAGTCAGCGTTGGTTTAGGATTGCTTGCAGGCTTTCATTGCTCAGGTTTAGTGCCTAACCAGTTCATTTTGTTCTGCTTTTGTGTGTGTGCAAGCAGTGAAGTTTTCTAGTTTAACTTCTGGGCAATATATTCCCTCCTGTTCTTCTGGTTTCAGGAGTTTCCAAATGCACTCTAAGATCCTAATGAAAAGTAAGACATCCTGTGTGTGCTCAAAGGAATTTGGATTTCCAGAAAGAAAGCAGACACTGATGATCTTAAAGGCTATAGCTATAAACCCTCTTAGTGTTTATATCTCATATTAGAGTGAAAGGAACTGGAAGTCCTCTCTACTACTGCTGTGGCAGTTGTTACAGCCTATAATCCCTTTCACAAACTGATCAAATTTATATCAAATCCCCCATGTCCCTTAACGAGTAGGAAGCTAACTTAAAACATTGCAGCTGCAGTGAGTATACACGAACTAAAATTGGTCATTTTGTTCTGTGCTAACATTCTGTTTTGATTGAAATAATTTTTCAAGCCCGGTGCTCCTCACTGAATGGTGTTCATCCTTGTCCATTTTCAAGTTTTGTCACGTTAGACTGAGTGCCAAGTTTTTCCTCACTCTTAGCAGTTCAAATTTGTGGTTTCCTGCCATCATGCTGGTTTCTGTCTGTTCTCCTTCAATTCTTTCCTGAATGTGGTAGCCCAGCCCCCTGCACTGTTTGAGTTTTGCTGGAGTAATTCTGTGATTGTTACTCCTGGTCTAGAGAGGATTCTCTGAGGCACAATGAGCTGGAGCTGTGTCCTCCTCCTCTCTTGCTTGCGGCTGTGATTAGACACAAGCCCAGCACCCTGCACTCTTTCCTACTTTGTCATTCCTCATTAATGAGTGCTCCCTTTCACCAGAAGGAAGCTCAGAGGTGTGTAACTCAATTTTACACTGCTGGTTTTCTACCCACCTCTTTTTCTCAAGGCCTTGCAGTCCCCTCTCAGTTAATAAAGTTCCCCACCCTCAATGAGCTGCATGAGTCCATTCCTACACCCTGCCCAATGACTCTTAGCAATACATGGCACAAAATTGCCTGCAAGTCTGGGGCTTCACTCCACCAGGATGCTCTCTGTAGGCTTGTTTTTTCTTTCCTCACTGAGTAAATGGTGTTTCCTAACAATTTCTTTACTAAAGCTCATTTTCTCAAGTTTATCTAATACTTTAGTTTCCAGTTTGTCATCTTACAAGATAATTAATGGCATTAATATCTGAGTAGTAAAGTAGATTTTTTTTTTTCTCTCTAGAACATCTAGGGGAGCTGCTTTGGGGTTTCTTTGTGGGTTTGATTTGGTTTTGTTGGATTTTTTCTTTCTGAAGAAGAAAGACTAGCCTGCAATGATCTGCCTTTTGCAAATGTATTTTATGTAACTTAATAGTTCCATTTTTCCAAAAGACGAAAAAAAGTTGTTGTAGTATTCTGAAATGAATGCTAAAAACTTTTTGACTAATAAGCCTTTTCCAATATGTAGCATTACTGGCTTTATCTACAATCAATTTCTTTTTCTTTAGGCTGTGTTTTCTTACAAACCAAATAGCTCTTGTTTACATCAAGGAGAAACTCCACAGGTGGAGAAATTAAGATTAAAAAAACTGTCTCAGAGTCATTTTCCCACTGTGAAATAAACTTTCTCCACTGAAAAAGAAGGGTAGATTTCTGATTCTGTACCCTGAAATCATGATCTGTAGCTTCCTCTTACGGAAGTGGCAGAAATACCCTTTTGATAGCTCTGTTATTAAACAGTTAAATAAATTGAGAACCTGCTGCTGCATCTCACCTTATTTTTAGTAAGATGGATGTAGATTTCAGATTTATTAATAAATATTGTTCATTTTGAAAATTTAATTTTACAAGGCTTCCATTATTGAGTTTTATTTGGGTACAAATCCAAGTTTTGATGTTTTCAAGCTGAGAGTTTGATCTTTTTCTCTTCTTAAATAATGTGAGAATAGATGCAAGGGACACAATCTCATACTGTGGATGCTTACAAATCTCAAAACATAATGAGGATAGATGGAACTAACGTGAAATGGAGCCATCAGGAAAGACTGTGCAAAGTCTTCCTTTAGTATTTTGAAAAGGACTTTAAATAGTAGCAGCAAAATGGAGAAAAGTCAGTCAACCAAAGGATCATGGTAAAGTCAGCTGCATGTTGATTGGGACTCAACTAGGAACAGAAGGCCATTTCTTTAAGAGAAATAGTTGAGAATGTGACATCTGACTCTTTTCAGCAGCATTTCTGTAGCCACTGAGCATCACTAAGGGATGGTCTTCACAAGTGAGTAAAAGAAGCTGAACAGTTATTTCATTTTTTTCATGGCATTGGGCCAGTCAGTGCATGTTCTTTTTAGCAAAACATATAAGAAAGTGCATAGAACATTTCAAACTGAGAAAAAATTAAACTTCTTTTGTACAGTAGACCAGTTTAGCTAGATAATCATCTAGGAAAATAACCTCCTGTTATTTTAGGATTTTAGGGAATCCACAGGAGAAGGTGCCTTCTCTTCCAAATAAGATGAGGTGTGCAGGTCTTTCAGCCTGAACATATGCACAGGGCATTTCCTCTTTAAAACTTTCTGAGTCCAGCAAGTTTAGTTGAAACAGAGGGTTGTACATTGCAATCTGTGGGAGGGGGAAAAAAAAAATCTATGCAAAATGTTCTTCATACAAAGAGAGTGTGCTTTTTAATGAATTGATCTTAATTTTCACAAATTAGTCAAAACAGCTCTCTGAGGGCTAATTTCCGACTTAAACAACTGAATTAATTTTGTTTGGACTTTGAAGTTGATCTGGGGGTGGAAAGCCTGGAAAAAGCTACAACTCGCAGGTTAAAATTTAAAGAAATATGAATGTAAAATGGAAATGATGGTAGAGCTGCTGTGATCTCTGAAGAATTACTGCATTTTATAACTTAACTTTGTGTACTGTTATATAATCTGAATACTATTTTTGCTGAAATCCAAGTAGTCTCATATACTGACTCATACACTGGGAAGGAGCCTTCTCAGTTGGAATTCATAGAGCACATTTTGTAAGAGATGCTAACCTTTGAAAAACATGGTACCCAGCATTTGTGAATGACTTCAGTTGTTATTCCCTTTACTAGATATAATATCAGAGGAACAGCGATAGGTGATAGAATAATGAGGTAATTAATTATTTTATTCCTCCCCTCCTCCTTTTTATTGCCGTATATTGGATTTCTCAGGTTCTTGTTTTTCATATCTAACTGGCATTTTAAGAATTGCTGTACCTCAAATGCTATGAATTACAGAGCATATTGCTTGAGTTATATTTAGCTGCATGTGTTGCATGGAAATTGAAAAGCAATGGCAGTGTATACATTTTACAACCTATTAACATTTTAATCGTGTGCCATAGAAGTTAATGGAATTTGAAGAGTGTGTAGTTTGTGAAAAGAAATACCTTTTTTTTTTTTTTAAATCAAGCTGCTGAGGAACGAGTTATATTTGCATGGGCTACTGCTGACTTGCTTTGTCTGGTAGTAGAGAACATCCAGTTCTGGACAAAAATATAAGACTACGTGGATCAAAGACCATTTATATTTTTTGCCTGAACAAGGTTATAGAACTGAGCACAATTATAAGAGCTATTTTGGGTAATACACATTTAGCAATACACATGCTAAATTTTACACAGTATCGCTTTTAGTGAAGTTAAAGGAAAAAGTCACTTGATCTCATATTCTTCATTAAAATACTTGAGGGAAGCAGTTTTAAGAACCTATAAGGCAATTTGGGTAATTGTGTTTGGCTACACACGCTAAGAGGCAGAAACTCTCTGCTGGGATTTCAGCCAAAGGCCATCTAGAGGGGAAATGGCCCAAAGTCATTCTGATGATGAAAATTAACATCTTGGCTTTGTGTAGTTGGAAAGGCAAAGGTGCAGGATGAGGTTCTATAAAAGACTAAACCTGAGTCCTATACTTTAAATGGCTACAGGAAAATAGTGCAGATCTGTATTTCTTTGTCTTATATTTCCATCTTAGTGGCAATTGGAATACCTGGATTTAACTCGACAGCTTTCTTAGAGGTTCAGGAATCTGTGTGCCTTTTGTACTTTAAATTTCACAAGAGGCATTCTTTCTATATTCAACATGTTTACCAAGGAGTTCTTTAGCTCTTCAGCACAGCCCAGGGGAATATTAGTTCCATGTTACTGTAAATTTAAAATAAAATAAATTATGCATTCAGCATAGAGTTTTTTATCAGTCTTTTTTTTTCTCTGATTTTCATCGTCATTCAGCAGGTGAAAATTTAAAAACGTTTTGTAGCCGAGAAGAGTTGAAACACTGATTGTGTTTGAAGGCTGGGAAATTACATAGGAGTGCATAAAAGTAAACATTTCTTTTTGTATGTGAAAGCAGTGAAATAACTTGGACTTTAGGGTAGTGTCAGCGTGCTGTTAACATGATGGTTTTGCCTTTGGTGCTGAGTTATCTGAATGCTTGATATTTGACAGCAGCAATAAACCTCTTCCATAGGCTCAGAGGCTTCTAAAGGAACATGGTTATTTGATAATTAATATTAGAAATATAGTCAAATGTTGGTATTTAGACAAGGAAACTATTTCAATATGGTGGTTAAGACAAACCTTTGGAATTCTTGGGCAGGACCCTGGCAGGTGGATTCCTTTACAGGATCAGTGAAGAAATGACAGACCTGCATCAAGGTTTTGCTGTAATGGTTTAGATACTCACAAAAATAATATTAGAATCATAGAATGCCATGGGTTGGAAGGGACCCACAGCTGAGTCCAGCTTAATTGGACACCTCCAGGAATCCCACCACATCCCTGAGAGCATTGTCCAAAAGATCATAAGGCACTGGAGAAAGAAGATCTAAGTTAATGGTTATAAAGCCTTAGGTTCTGTGCAGTTGTTTTGGATAGGGAAAATTCAAAGGAGAAGATGGCAACAAGAGGGGTGAAAAATAAGATCTTAACTTGAAAGAGCTCAAGAGAAGGAATCAAGACTTTGTGATACTTCCTCCAGTGGAAGATGTCTCTACCCCTGGCAGGGGCTTGGAATGAGATGATCTTTAAGGTCCCTTCCAGCCCAGAGCTGTCTACTATGAAAAAGAGACCATGTTTGTCTGTGTGTGAGTAAATCTGGAACCTTAAGAAGTGACAAAAATCCTTAGTACTGAAGGAATCAACAGTGAGCTCAATACTCAATGCGGAGCTGAGACAAGGGATGGAGCAAGGAAGCTGCTGCGGCCTGGCTCAGGAGATGATCAGTCTGGGATAATGGTGTTTGGAAGAAGCAGGCTTATCTCGGGTACCAGATTAATTTTATGGCAGCCACTACATTACTGTCCTTCAACAAACAAACCAGTTATTTAATTGTGCAAATTGTACGGATTTTTGCTTTTCAAAAAATCCTCATTACACTTCAGTATTTCTAAATATACAGGAAATGCCCTGTGTGGCAATTTATTCATTTTAAGGCATAACTTGCGTGTATAAATACTTTCCATTTCTATGTATAATATACAGCTGTGGCTCAATCTGCATCACAGGATTTTTGTGGGTTTGATTTTTTTGGTTGCTTGTTTTGAACCTATGTTTAACTAAAAAAAATATGGCTTCACTTCAGAATCTCTATTACATTCATGTCAGGCTTAATTTAAACAGACTTTTGATAATAAATTACAACAACTGACTTTGAAGACTTCAAACCTGGCTGTTCCTAAGAGGAAAAGCAGTGCTCTGTGAATACTTCCTAGAACTGTTAGAGTTGGTGGGGTTGCCTGAGGAGTGCCGACACAACGTGCATAAATTCCATTGTCTGACATTTTGTGCTTGGAAGAGCTGTTTGGAAGGGAGGCAGCAGCTCACAGCCAGGCTCAACTCAAGCTGAACCTCAGAACAGTACAAATTGCACAGCAGACTTCTGTACCCACTGATGCTCCAAGTGATTAGGCTGCTATCTGTGTTTGTCTTGGCAAAGACAGGAATTGCTTATCACAAATACAAATGAAAACAGATATGTCAGATTTTCAAATTCTTGTGCGTGTATGACTTAAATGTATAGAAAATCTGTAGTTATCAACAAGTAATACCTCTCAGAGAGAAGCCTTTTGCCTGTCATGTTCTTTGTTCTGAACTGTCATTAAATTGGGCTCATATTTATATTTTCTGGAGCAGGCTTGTCTGTGCCACGTTGCCGCTTTTTGCAGGGTGTTGTTAAGGGCTCAATCACAGAATCGCACTTAGAGCTGTGCGTGCTTGGCTGCCTTCTCCCTGTGGAAGGTAATCATCGACTTCAGAGGATAACTAAATACAAATCCACTCCTGCCTTTTAAAATAAGGCCCCAAATCAGGAGGTTAAATTCAGAGCTCCATTTAATTGAAAGACAGGTTTAACCAAAGGTTGCTTCTGTGCTTCTGCTTTTATTTAAAAATGCATGATTCTGACTGCTGGGTAGTATTGAGGTTTTTTTGTATTGTCTGCATATTTCAGCCTAGGGAAATGGAGAGGAGGAGATTAGTTTTTCTAGAGAGGTTTGGATGAAAAATTATGCAAGAAACTACTTTGCTTTACCAATTAGCAACTTTAATACCATCTTCTAATCCCAAGACTTGTTAGTGCTATCCAGCAAGTAACCCTTCTGAAAGAGCTGGACAAGTCTACTGCTCTGTGAGTCCTAATAATGTTTTAACTTCTCAGCCTCTTCACTGCACATCTTTGATTAATGAATGTGAATAAATACACCAAAATTACAAATCGCCATCAGAGTAAATGATAGGAGCTTTTACTTGCTCACACAAACCCTATCTATTTTTAAAAGCAAGTACAAACCCAAGTACGCACAAATAATTGTTTAAAGTTTCTGCAGGTGTTTGATACAGCCTATCAAGTGCATGCCATCCCTTTTCCTTTCTGTGGAAATAAACTGGTGAGGAGAATAATTCAGTGATCTCTAAAGCACAGTAGATAAAGAACATGGGCTTCTTTTTTTTCCCCCTTGTACGAAGACATTGTGAAGAATCCTCTTCTTAAATCTGTTGAAGATTAAAGTTGAAACTCTGTGTATTATAAGGACTAACTAAAAAATACAGTGTATTTATTTACCGTAGTATAAGAATGAGGAACCATAAAATTGCCTAGGGGTTGAAGGGATAGAAAACTCTCACTAAGGAAGTAGTAGCAGTCTACTTTTTCAGGTGCCGTTTGCTGGGCAAACATCTAAGAAATGTATTATTATAAATAGCACACTGTTAAATGGATCTATTGGCTGGTGCTTTCAAATCTCTTCTGGTTTATATTAAAAAGTTATTAAAATTTATTTTAAAAGCTTAGCTGTATTAGGTGATCTGTCTTAGTATGGCAGTGTTAGGTTTGTTGGTTTGTTTGTTTTTATAATAAATAAATCTGTATTAATGACTTACATTCCTTTTCCTTCTTTGTCTAGCTGTAGCATAACACTTATTTCACCTTAACTTTTTGGTGCAACTTTCTCCTATGGCAAAACTTAGATAAAAACCTAAGCAGACCACTGGCTGAGAGAATTAGTTATGAGCTAGAGCTGGTGAGGTTTTTTTCTGGAGTAGAGGACTTGTTGCTGGAGTCTCCAGGATCATGACTAAAAACACTGGACAACATTACTTAAAAACAAATTCAGGTTACTTTCTGGTAGCAGTGTAGTGAGGTTATGGATCAGTTTACTTTTTAGGATCATATAAATTGCCATAATAGTTTCACTCCTTGCATTCTGCTAAAATCTGTATCTGCTTCTTGAGAGTGATACTCTGCTTGGACTGTGTTCAGGACCTCAAAGCAAACAGCAACCCTGGCAAGGAATAATAAAAGAAAAGGAACTGGGATGTGACTGTGGTTATAGCTGGAATTATGGGGATCTGCAAACTAAAGATCTAAACAGGAAAAATTTGACACCAAGGTCTTTTCACAGATTAATAAATAAGTTCCTGGAATTAAACATTCACCAAAAAAAAATTAATAATTTAGCTTTTTTTCTCTCTGTTATTTTAGGAAATCTCCAGCTGTAAACCTCGCTGCTGACATATGGGATAGCTGCTCAAATAATTGATCTCAAATCATCTTTTGCCTTAGTAGGAACTTTTAAAAAGCTGTCTAAATCTTGAGTCATACAAAATAATGTAGAGAAATACATTGAACAAAATCTTATGAAAAACCAAATCACACTGAGAGACACATTAGATCCTTGCTGGCTTTTTAAAATTTAAAAGCTTCTGTTCTGGCATAGATTTTTTTTTCACTTTGGAATTTTGCTACCTCATTACGGGTGCAGGATATCTCTAGCACTGAAAATAAAATAGCATGTGAATTTTGCCAACAGCTGAAGTTTGTTCTACAGAGGGGGAATAAAACCTGGCATCACTTGACATTCCACTGTCTTGCATGCTATTCTTGTTCTAAGCCAGGATGGAAAAAATTCAAGTCTGTAATTTTTACAGTTGGGATTATGTTGATGTCTGTTTCAAACTCATGGAGAATGTGTTGGAGTGCCTAATTATTATCTGATAGTCCTTTCTGAGAGCCCCTCTCAGTGTTTGTTCTCTCTGGAATTCACAGACGATCCGCCGTGGCCCGCATCCAGGAGCTCTTCAGGAGGAGGAAGGAAAGGAAAGAGATGGAAGAGCTGGAAACGCTGAATATCAGGCGCCCTTTAATAAAGATGGTTTATAAAGGTCACCGCAACTCCCGGACCATGGTACAAACTCTCTGTGTGCTTTGGGGACTGGAGGGGTTTTATGGACTCAGTCAGCGTGGCTGCCCCATTGCTGTGCTTGCCAAAAAAGATATTGTGGTGCACTGTAAGCACTTTGTCTTCTGCGTTCACTTGGAGGGCACAGAATTTGTTCTAAATGAAAATTAAAATTGGTGTGACTTGTGTCACTGTGAAAGGCATTTAAGTATTCCTGAGTTGAAGACTCTCTCCCCTTAACATCCTTTAAAACTTTGGGTAATTTTCTTCTTTTTAATTTTTTCTCTCAGCTTAAGTGGTATAAAATGTGCCTACCTTCCAAATTATGATTTAATCCTCACTTGCCCTTCCAAGCTGTTCAAAACTATTATTTAATCTTTAACTTTCAAGAGCTTGGAACGGAAAGTGAGGATTAAATCATAGTTTTGAAGAGCCTTGACACCTCTGAATTAAGAAAATGAACTAGTGCTAGTTATTAAATTATAATTTAGCTACTAGATGCTTTGTCTTTTTCACACAAAATACTGCATTTTAAGAAAAATGCAGTTATTGTGTTTGTACAGCAATGGTGCATGAAAAAGAGAGGCTGCTTTCCATGCTATTTCTTCTTTTGCTCTTTGCATTATTTTGAAGATGTGAAGCTCTCGTAGAAGTAGCTGGTATGTTATTTTACAGCTGATGGGAGGAGTAGGCCCTTTACCCCCAAAAGCCATTTTCTAGGGTTTGTGTGAATAGCTTTGATTACAGTGGGAAAAATGCTTCAGTAAATACGTATTTCAGTCTACATAAGCAATAGGGCTTAGCATAAACTTTGATTAATGACAAGGAGTTTTGCACTGTATTTCAGAAATCGATTTTAATTGCTCAAACCCCCATTAGTTTAAAAGTTCTGGCATCAAGCACTTTGTAGGGAAGAGATACTCAAAGTGAGCTTGTCTAAGAAGTCTGAATTCAGTCTCATATCTGTTATTACATAAATTATTTAACAGATTTTGTTGTTTCGTTCCTTGGGGATGTGGTTGGTCTTTTTGCTTTTGTTTCACACAAGCACCTATGGCAAGGAATGCACAGAATGAAAGAAAACGTAATTTTATTTTTCCTATTGGTTTCTGCGGTTACAAACTTTATTTTAATCTGCTGGTTTGAGTGATACCCTCATTCCTGCAAGGCAAGGGCTGGTAATATTTCCCTTTCAAATTTGTCAAGGAGACAGCCTAAAAAAAAAGCTTTGTTTTCTACACACCTGAGCAGCCCAGGGATAAAGTTGTGCTGTCAATTACATGAACCATTTTTAAATGTATGTATGTATATAATTTTTATGTATATATACATATATATGGGGGTGTGTATATATATAGTGAATTAAGGTTATGCAGGCAAATGGAACAATTCTGGTTGTTTCTTACTTTTGAAAACTTGAGTTGGCAATCTTATGGTTTTTTTTTTATAGTCTCCCTTTTAAAACAGTGACTTCTAGAAACTTTTCTTCAATGGAGCATCTGAGTGTAAATGAGAAATAAGTTGTGTTTACATAGAGAAGTGAGTGTACGTGAGTTTGAAAAACAAAATTTTTAAATGTGAATTTCAGTTCTGTTTGTTTCTGTGGTGCTAAAATTAGGTTTTATGACTGTTAGGTAAAATTGGTGGTTATGTAGAAGAATACAAAGGAAAAAGGAAGAGGTCATAATTGGAAATTAAAATATAAAATGAAAAGTTATTTATTATTGGGGATAATTTAAATGTGCTGGGATAACGAAAATATATATTAAGAGGAGCTCTAAGACAAAAGCTGCTGAACAATTAATATATTGGAATTCATTACGGAATCCAGGAATGCAGTTTCTCTGGTTTATTTTTAGACATCAGGATGACTTTATTGCTCTGACTGCAGTCATTGGGACATATTCTATAGACAAAGATCTACCAAGCCTGAAATTTAAAACTGGGCATACTTTTGCTGGAAATAAAGCACATATTTCTAACAGCACTAAGGGCTCAACTTACCAATATGAGTCTGTATCAAGCTAGCTGAGGCAAAGCACAGAGCAAGGCAACATCTCTGTCTTCACTTCTGTGCATTTTCTGTGCAAAACAAAGATAAGGATCCAGGCATGGCCCTCTTTAGAGCATTATTATGATGCACTGCTTGGAAAATAATTCATGGTAGGATTCTGTTTAAATAGTCTCAAACTCAAAATTCTCTCCCTTAACGCTGGAGAGACTCTTAAATGCCAAACTAAACTTGAAACACTGGAAATTATCTGTGTGAGCTGTGAAAGCTGCTGCAGAGGAAGTTCCTGCTTGCACCCATACCTCTCTTGCCCTGCGTTTGTCAATTAAAAGAGTTTGTAAGAGGTACTGCTGACTCTTAAAAAAATAATTCTACATCCAAGGCTACACTTTAAATTCTAGGCTTTTTCCTCCAGCATAAACACCAGACTATTGAGGAGCTTTCAGCTCACATCTCATGACTGAGTTTCCTGACTCTTACTGAAGCAATGTCCTTTCTCTCTCTGATAGCAGACCTCTCACCTGTAGAGAATACAGGACAGCAAATTTGTATCATTTAACAATGGCTATTTTGAGGTCCTACTCTGAGTAAAATCAGGAGTGATTTCTGCAGATTGTTACCATGAGTGAAGGAAGTGGCCTGCTCTCGTTTGTTCAGACTAATGGTTTGGGTTACAACTTTTTAGGAAGAAGGCAAGAGGGGCCTTGACATGGAAAGATTATTCTACATTTAGGAAACCTAACAGTGGCTTCCTGGTAAAAAATATTTCAGGATAGCTTTTTTTGGCTCAGAAGTTGAATGAGGCACATTCTTTCAGGCTGTAATCATAAGGGTATCTTGAATGTAGCAGGTGTGGCATAGTATCAACATTATATTTCAAGGAAATGGATATCTGATCCCACCACCATTTCTCCTGGCCTGCAATATTGATCATTTCTCTGCTACTCTGTTTCATAGGACAGACTGCTTCAGCTGCAGTCAGTGCCAAAACTGCTTCTGTTTTCCCACTGAATTAGTAAATACACAATGAACAGATAATACATTCACTACACAAGGAGTTCTTTATAAATAACATATAAGAAATACAAATAGTATACTGAATGTAAATAATAAATTATGAATCCATACAAAAATATAGCTAATAAGTATAAATTATTATCAGATAATAACATTGTTCTGATAATACTTACCTATAATACATACTGTTCTTGTAATACAACACCACATGTTATGACTGGGAGGCATTTTCATCTACTCTTGCTGTAGTGGGTGAAGCTCAAGGGTTGTTTCTACCTGGATGCCTTCATTTGTTCAATGATTTATAATTTCCATTTTGGCATTGGGCTAAGAGGTCTTAGTTTCTATCTGATTTATTATAATGAAGGGGGAGAAAAAATTCCTAAGTTTTTGATGTCAGGACCATTTTTATCTTTCAGACCCAGTTAATTCCCACCCCCAAGTTTTCATAAGCTTCTGTCTTGTCTCCTCTTTCTCTGTAAATGGAAGATCCCCCCCAGGGATTAGCCTGTCACACACTTTAACTTAGCCAAATTCTTCCTAAAAACTCCTTCGCATACCCCTGTCTCCAGTATCATTCCTGTCACTTTAGAAAGTGACAGATCTGCTGACATTTATTTTCAAACTGCTCAGTCTGCCCCAACTCCTTGCTCTTTTTTTTTGTTTTGTTTTGTTTTACTGTTAGCAGCTACTTTGCTCTGGAAGTCTTAAAACTTTCTGAACTTTCTCTTTTTTATCATTCTTCTTTAAATGTTTCCTTTAAAATTTCTGAAATGTTGTTTCTGCATGGGCAGAGCTCTTCCTGCAGCAGCAGTGTTATTGCTGACACAGGAGTGTAATCTTTGGGCTTTTCACTGGCTGGGTCTTACAAAGTAAGTTTTGCTTTTCTTGCAGATAAAGGAAGCCAACTTTTGGGGATCCAACTTTGTCATGAGTGGTTCAGACTGCGGCCATATTTTCATCTGGGACCGACACACTGCGGAGCACCTCATGCTGCTGGAGGCTGACAACCACGTGGTGAACTGTCTGCAGCCTCACCCCTTCGACCCCAGTAAGAGCAGCATTTTCACACTCTGCACGTCCAGCTCATCTGCTTTAAAGCTCAGTCTAAAATTCTGTGCTCAACAGAGCATTTCAATGATTAATGAACTACTGTTCATGTTTCCCCATATAATTTCGATAATACTGCTTTTAATTTTGCCTCTTACTAATAACCTTTGGCTCTTTAAACCCTCCTTACTTAGAAATGTATTGAACTGAAACTATTACTGACATAGTGTTTATAGAAATGTTGTCAGATGTAATAAGAAGAATCTCAGTTTTTTGCTGCCTTCAACACATAAAATGTTTTCCATGACACTAATGAGGTAAATATGGGGTTGCTGAAATGGCAGCAATATTTGGGAGATGATATTGGAATCTGGTCTCTACTTGGCTCTGTTCAAGAAACGGAGTGAAGTGTCTCCTCTCACTGGCATAGTGAGATTAGAAACATCAATGAAATCCATTGAAATTCTAATAATTTGTATTTAGAGGAAAACCTTCATAGAAAAGATGGACCAAGAAGTAGAAGGAATCACATGTAGCTGAAAACTCTGAACCATTCTGCAGCCTGTGACACAGTCAGAGAAAGCATTTGTGTTTTTCTTTTTTCATGGTTTACGTGGCTGTATAGGAAGAGTCAGCCTATTAGTAAATTAGCAAGTAAAGTTGTTATAGTAATATCAGAAGAGGCTGGGGGTTTTTCAAACAGTTTGGGGAAACATGCAATACTGTTCTACATTGGGTAAACCTTGAACTTTTAAATTTTTAACTGAAATTGAGTTCAGGGTGTTCTTGATGTTTGCGGTTTTTTTCTTCATGTATATATAGACAGATGTTCAAAACCATATAATCTATAGTGCAGAGCTCATGTGGAGACTTGGTAATTACAGGTACTGTTCAACATGATCTGACATTTGCAAATAAATGCTTCTAGCGAAGGATTTTTTTTCTATTCCATTTAAGGGCAGAAAACACCAATAAACACATGTAAGACATTTAATTTAGAATTACTGTTACTTACTTCTAGTTCTGGCCTCTTCGGGTATTGATTATGATATAAAAATTTGGTCGCCGTTGGAAGAATCCAAGATTTTTAACAGAAAACTTGCAGATGAGGTAAGAACCTTCCTTCCTTTTTCATGACAATTTTGCATCTTTAATTGTATAAAAGCTTTTGGTACAAATTATTGATACTGAACTAGCAGAGTTATTTAATGTTCCACAAGTGAGCTACAAATAAAAAGCTGCCCTTCAGAGCAGCTGACTTTCATATCCTTGGCAGCAAACAGAAGCACTTTGCATTTCATCAACTCTCCTAGAAATTACATAACATGATCTGCTTATTATGTACATGAAAGGAGTTGGAAAAAAGTGTGAACACTCAGACATAGAAGGAAGACTGGCAGGAATTAATAAATGAACATAGTGCCTGTCTCCAAACAAATAAATGAAGGGAAAACTGAGGGAAATAAACTGAAGGAAATACAAAGACATACAGAACAACAGGGAGTACAAAAATCAATCCTATTAAATATTCAGTGGCATAAAAGGGAGTTAATGTTAAGATTGCGAATAGGAACTGCATGGAATAAAGCAAACATTGCAAGCCCAATCAGTTATAAAAGTCCAGTGTAAAGTTATGTAACTCATTATTTTAATGTGGCCCTCAGAGCAGTAACTGGATATAGCAAGTGGCCTGGGGTGACCATATAGCTGACTGCTGAATAATCATATTTGAGTGATTTACATAACATAATGTATTAAAATGTTTTATGGTTTTCTGTAAGTAATATTCTAGCACAGATCTGGTTGTGGGGTGGTCAGGTTGGGGGTTTTTTGGTGAAATCTCTTGGGCAGCACGGATATAGTAGCCTGGGGGTTTTCAAACTGTTATTTCTCTGTAGTGGTGCTAAACATACTTTAAACAAACGGAAACCCATAACCCTTAGCCACCACCCCACATCCCTTGAAAAAAACCCCAAACCATCCACTTGTGAGTTTTGAACCTTTCCCATTATTTTAGCACTGAGTGAAGTGACACTTCCTTGCATTTTGTATGACAGCTTTAGTCGTGACATGATTTGGAGCCCTTGGGGTTTAGAAGTATTGCTAAATATAAATGTGTGCGAAAAGTAATTATTGTACTTTAGTTCTCTGACTTTATTTCTAATAATTAAAAATTATTTAGATATTTAGTTATGCTTTCTTTAATAAAAAACATAAAACTTTCAGAAGAATTAACTGCAGTGCGCTTTGCAATTTTACATGTTTTTTGATTTTTAATTTGATCCCTGTATTGAAATACTTGTGTAGGGGACAGGAGACATTCATAGCAATCAAACAGCTTTCACATTGTTAAGTCTGGCTGGAGTAAGTGCCCAACATACCTGAACCGAATTTTCCACAGAAGGGGGAAGGTCTGGTGAGAAAGCATTGTGTTTGAGGAAAATTCCATATAGATACAGAATTGTATTTAAAATTGAGAGAGGCCATGACCTTAGCAATAGGAAAAGACAGTGGGGATGAAAACAAACCTCTGAATAGAGAAAAAGCCTCAGCAGCAGCAGGTTGTCAGGGGGTGTTACTGATGTTGCAGTTTGCTTCTGTTAGGGAGTGATCAGCTGTGCCAAGTGCCTGGCAAACAGATGAGAATGATAGAAAAGAGGTGCTTTTACTGGGAAGGCAGAATGGCACTGCAAACATTTGCAAGAACGTGTTCCTCACAAGAGGAACAGACTTGAAGAGTCTCAAGGAGAACAAGAATTGCATTATTTCCATTTCACAGCAGCTGATCTGGGAGGAAAGACTGAAAAATGGTCAGAAATTGCCTCCACCTAAAGAAATTTTTGTGCTTAATGATAACAAAAGAACGTAGTCTAAAAGTTGAGACAAGCTACTGTGTGGGCTTAGAATTCATGGAGGAAGAAAGAAGGATGGCAAGGGAGTACTTTGAGGAAGGAATGAGGCAAGAGTGCTAAAAGTATTCATTAGTGGATTTTTTTTTCCCTTGAAACTGAGACAGTAGGAGCTGGCTCTTTCAAGTCAGTTAGAGGCAAGCTGTAGATATGTTTACAAAGAATTATGGAGCTAAAGAATGTTCCTTAAGTGGGATAGAAAATGGCTTGTGTTCCTTGGATTTTCTCCAAAAGTTTCAAGCAGCATGAAGGTAGGAGTTTAGGGTAACCTCATCTCTTTTCCTTCCCACATTCTTGGCCAGCACTGGTGCTAGAACTTTGTTCTCTACAACAGTTGCCATCTGGAAACAGCACTTTCTCTCATCAGTCTGCTTTACTTCATGTAAGATTTCCAAAGTTTTTCTTAGTCACTTACCTTTAATATCTACCATCCATGTGGACAATGAATCGATGATCTTAATGGAATATTTTTTAGACAGACAATTGGATAGCTGCAGGCAGAGTCTACTGTCTGACTTTGCTTACCATAGGCAACTGGTGTAACAGTATTCAATAGCAATTATTAAAACATTGCTCCCTTATTTAATTTTGGACTCTGTAAAATGGCTTTTGCATAGAAACTCTGTATCTACAAACCCGTATCGATGCAGTATAATTTTGTGTTTATTTCTGATGCCGGTTTTTCCCCTTCCCTGCCTCCAGGTTATAACTCGTAATGAATTAATGCTGGAAGAGACCAGAAACACCATCACTGTTCCAGCTTCCTTCATGCTCCGAATGTTGGCTTCGTTGAATCATATAAGAGCAGGTGAGAGACTCCTGAAGAGCTTGGTCTATGAAATCGGAGATAGATTGAGAAATCAAGAACTTCAACTGTCTGTGGCTGTATTTGGGCTTGGTGAAAAGATGCAAGGGTTGTTCAAAGTTCTCTTAATAGAAGTACTGAAGAATTGCTTCTTTGGTGTGAGACTTGGAACATTTTTGCAGCTGTTATTTTTTTCATCTCAAAACAAAGAACAAAATACATTTTTAGATGTTACCATACTATCCATCCTGATAGGTTACTCATAAGGTAGTACTTACTAGATGTTGAAAAATACTCAAGACTGCTCTTTTAAGGGAGTGCTATGTCATGGGAAAACTACTGGGGAGACTGGAATGAGTTGTAAAATAAACTGACTGGCATTGTGGGCTTGGAGTTGTCTAGGGATGAAGGAGGGTGTGAAGATTCAGGACTGGGGGAGATATTGCTGAGCTGCTGGCAGCTGTTCCTAGGGCAGCAGGATGTCTCTTCAGTTCCCATGGCTGAGTGGAGTGTTTCTTAACCTGACTGCATGTTGCTTGAGAGATTGATCTTGAGCCAGTCATGTTCCCTCACACAGTTCTCTATTTGCCCTTCTCTAAATATTTACATCAAAAGGCCCTTTTTCTGATGTATTCAGTGACAGGCAGTGATTCCCCCAGTTTCAGTTTCTGGACTATTCAAATTTCTAACTGTAGCTATTGTAGTTTCAGCTCCCCAGGACAGCACTTCTGTCCCTTGTAGTCACCATCTCATTTTAATGTTATGCTTGCATTCATCTTTTCTGTGCTGACAGCCAGTCAGCAGCTACAAGGTTTTTCCTTTTGTACACAGATTTTATACACACACTTTTATGCCTGGAAATCCTTTAGGGCATTTCTCCTTTTCTCCTTTCTTGTGGTAACATTTCTACCCACTCTCTGCTGTCAGTCCACACAGACTTTCTCCTACCATAAAACCCACAAACGTTTCCCATTGTGTAATAGCCCAGGGAGACAGCATGTTATAAATATTTACCAGAAAAAGACAACTTTGCAAGTTCTCTTTACTAAATCTATGTTTTGCAGACCGATTGGAAGGTGACAGATCAGAAGGATCTGGCCAGGAGAACGAAAACGAAGATGAAGAGTAACCAACAGTTGTGTGCGAGCACCTGGAGGTCACTGAAATTTGTATAAGACATTAATTATATTTTTCCTTACAGAGCTTTAGTGCAATTCTGAAGTATTGCTTTTGGATAACCTAACCTTTTGTTTTTTTGAATGACTGTGTGCATGAACTGGGGAGAGTGTGCAAGTTAAATAAAGCAAAAATGTTTTTAAAATGTTTTGCCATGTATGAGGGGTGCTAGAAGATGCCAAGTGCAATATTTTCCTTAAACGGCAAATGTGGGAGCTTGGATCAATGTTTTAAAGTAACTTTCATTATAGTAAAAACGTTGGTTCAAATAAATTTCTATACCTGCTGTTTGCATGTTTGTTGCTTTCTAATTAAAGATTTGGTTGTTTTAAGTAGTTTGTGTTTTTCCTTTGTGCAGCCATTGGTTTATCACTTTGTAACTATAATTCCTTAGTGCCTTCGCAGTCTTTGCGTTCTTTCTTACAATGTTTGTGAAGTGACAAATACAATTATTTCTTACAGTGAGCACTGGGGACTTTAAGACCCTGTGTCTCTTGGTTCTTGCATTTCCCACACAAATGTAGGCAGAAATTATCTCTCCATCAGTTGTGTAGTGCCACTTCCCATTCTCTGTGCTTGAGTCTGTAGCACTGGTGAAATAGTTGTATTTCTCTGATAGATCTGTGCTTTTGCCTTCATTGCAACAGCAGCAGATACATCTTAATTTCCACTGGATTTGAAGTAGAGAAAATGCATTGCAAGGGAGCATCAATTTGAAAATTTGTGTGCATTGTTTCCTAGGAATAGTTCTTGGGGAAGGCTGTTCAGTCTGTTTAATGGGCTTTACCCTTCCTCCACAGATTTTTGGATCGCAGTGGGGGAGACAAAGTAAAGGAAGGAAGGTGAAGCAGTGGAAAGAGCTGCTTGCTCAATGGCAGTTCTTGCCAAGGATGGCAGATGCTGAGGGGCTCCATTGGGAAATACAGAATGCTGGGAAGAATTCTAAATGAGAGGGATGAGGGTATTGTAGGCTTCATTACCTTGTTGACATTAAAATACACATTCTTCACACAAGCTTCACAAACTTTGCTTACACCAACAAAAGGAATTCCCCACACTAAATAAAAAGAAACATTAGCACGACATTCTGGTGTCCTGATTCACAGTGCAGGCAGGCTGAAGGGATATAAAGCACAGAAACAGAGGGAGAAGGGAAAACAATTGAAAGAGACAAAGAGAAATTTGTGAGGGAGAAGAAGTGGGAATTATATGGAACTCGGCTGGCAGTAACAGTGGAGATACTTGGGCAAGGCAAGAGTAACGTGAGGGGAGCAGAAAAGTGTGAGGAGATGGATAAGGGTGGCCTGGGTGGTTGTCTTGTTTGTTTTAAAGGAAAAATTAAGAAATCATTGAGGAAGAGATAAGTAGTAGAAGCTTTGAAAGTGATGCAGTGAAGAGAATTTGGAAAAGGAGAAAATAGCTGTTGGGGAAAGAAGTTTTTGGAGGCAGAGGATGCTGAGAAGAATGGACAGGACACCTCAAACACTGGAGTGCTATGAAAACCAGGAAACTTTATACCTGGAGGAGGTCGGTACAACAGAGGATGGAAATCTTAAGTGTTTGAGGTGTCAACAAGGGAGAGTGGAAAGGCAAGGTAATATGTTTCTTAAGGAAATGGAGTGAGAGTAACAGCTGATGTGGATGTGTCTTTTTGGTGGAGTAAGTGGCCCTTCTGTGGGAGAAGAGAGCATAACCATAGTTTTTTCTCATGACATAACAGTTTGGTCAAGCATGTTTAGATCAGCAAGCAAGGAAAGAATATTTTATGATTTTGTGGTGGATCTGTTTGGGAAGGGGGAACAGCAGTTTAGCACTATTCAAACCTTGCTGTTCATAGTGCTGCACTGAGCAGTGTTTTTCTATCGCATGTAAATTAACCTTGAATTTTTATTACAGGGGTTCTCCTCTCGTTAGATTTAAAAGAACTGTACAGGAAATACATATAGGGTGTTTAGTGTATAGATAAAGTAGGATTGTCTGCTCCACTGTGGAGGCTCCTGAGCAGTTCAGTGAAGGAAATACAGTAACACAGTATTTCATGCAGTTGGGTTCACTGTAGATCATATTTGAGGTATTTCCTTCCAAAAATTAGCCCTGGTGTTTATACAGAAGCCTGACCCTTCTTACTTAAAAATTATTAATTTTTACCTTGAAAATAAATTTTTCCTCAAGTAAATTATATGGAAAGAATAGCTTTTGTCTTCCCCATAGAGGTTTAATAAATCACTGTGGATGTCTTTCTAAAAATAAAAAAGCTGCTTCTGCCACTTTTGCTTTCATTATAGCAAGTGCCAACTATGCTATAAACCAAAAGCAGTAATCTTTTTTCAGAGTTCCTCAATAAGCACATTATTCCCTAAACGTCCCTTATTTAAATGCTAAAATATTAACTTTAAGTCCTGATGCATAGCTGCAGGTTTATTGATTAAATGGAGGGTTGAATCTCAATAAGGGGAAAAGTTTGAAAAATCTTCTAAATATTAAACCTCAGTGAAGCTTTTCAGGCAGTTTTTCTGAAACTAAGATAATTCCACACTCTTTGGGTTGGTTTTTTAAATTTAATTAACATTTATGTCATGGGCTAAATCTCCATTCCTAGAACCATACAATAATAGGAGCTGAAATGGGGGATATTGGCAATTCCAGAGTTTGCAGCAGTTCTCCTGCTTTGTGGACTGAGGATTGCACATGCACTTAAGCACTGTCAGAGCAAGGGTTCAGGTATCACAGAGCTTCTGTGAAGGATATTCCTTAAGAACAAAGATCAAGAGCAACTCCTTTCATGTGTTGCTACAATTCCTGGTAAATAATCTGATGTCTTGAAGCTTGGGCAGGTGGTCCCTGTAGGACACAATCTCCTGTTTAAATGTGGAAGATGCTGAGCTTGTTCAAACCACTCAGTGTTCTGGTTCTTCATGCCTTCCTGATGGAGGCAGGACAAGGTTCATTAATGGCATCCTGCATCACTCTGATTGTGAATTTTTCTTACCTAAGCAGTAGACAAATGCTACAGTAGATTATTGTGTACACCTTTAGCTCTTTGAGAATATCCCAGGTGATGTTTCTGAGGAAGAAATTCTAGAAGTAAATGTTCAATACAGGTTTCACTGTCCTTGCACCAACAAAATAACCACTGAGTGTGTGGGCTTGTGTGCAAGGGATGGATATGCTCAGAAGGGCTGCCTGGGAAAGCTGATTGGTCATGTCTACAAAACCATTTTGTTATGGAAAGATCCCACTGAGCCGGGTTCAGTCTCTGAGGCTCAGGCCCTCACTAAGAATCCTTGGGAATACCCTTGTTTCGTGGACAGAGCAGGCAGCACTGTTGACAGATGAGGTGCAATTAACAGCAGTTGGGACACAGCCCATATTCCTCCTGATCCAGTCACATGCACAAGAGGCCAACTCCAAAAGCCTCAGCTGAAGTACAGGGAATGACACACAAGGCATGTGTGAGGTCACTGCCCTGCCTAAACAGAGATTGAACCAGCCTTTGAAATGTGGGGTGAAATCGATTTTAAGTTATTTCCATGAATTATAACATGCACAAATGCCTTTAACTGTGTAAGCATCCAGTTTGTCTTCTGAGTGACATTCTCTGCTGCTGAGCCTGAGTTATTTAAGGTAATCGAGATGTATTTTCCTTAGGTTTAAATGTTCCTTTTATTATTTGCATTTGCTTTGTTCTTTTGATGAAAAGGTACCATCCACCTTCTCAGTGCCTTTTAAGAACTTTCTGTCAGTGCTCCCCTCTAGATTAATTTCCCTTTACTGGCAGAGCAAACTGAAATTCAAAAAACAACTACTACTAAAACACACAGCAAGGTGTTCTGATAGGAAAAATAGGGATATATTACACTTTCAAGCAAGCTCCTTTTTTTCTGACTATGACCCCCCCATATTACCATGCTGCCATTTTTTTGCAGGAGGATGGCTACACTACTATAATCCATGGAATTTGACAGATTCTCTATTCAAATAAGAACTGATGGCTACTAATTTAGGAAAATCTCAATTAAGTGAAAAACTCTCTAAATATTAATGAGCTTTGTAACTAACTGGAAAACAATTCCCGAGGATCTGCAGCTGTGCTCAGACACTGTTTCCAATATATTCTCCTTCCTCACCTGTCCTTAGCCTTGAGCCATCTGGCTGCCTATAGCCACTGTTTTAACTCCTGGTGAGTAGTGCAACAAGGAGAACTGGAAGGGAGGGAGGGTTGTAGGGATGAGGAGCAAAAATCTCTTTTCATGAGCTGGACACTGCTTTTGCACAGCCAGTAAGGCAAACCAAAGGCAAACCCCCCAAATCTTTCTAACTTCTTCACCCTCAGCAGCCTCGGATCCCTCACCTCTGCTCCCTAATTCCTGTCTTCTAGTGAAATGGATGACTTTCCTTACCTAAACCACGCCTCAAACATGGGTTGTGAAGCTTGTGCCAAAAAGATGAGGAATTGTGGTTGTGAATTTTTATCAGCAGTAGACAGTACATCACTGAGCAAGATTTCACCAGCACTGAGACTCTGATGTTCCTGATCTGTAACATTTTCTTGCGTATCTTCTTTTAATTTTGGAATTGGATCTCCATGCATACCTAAAGAGATTTGGTCAAAAACAATGTAGGTTTAAAACAAACCTGTAATAATTAAGTAATCTAAAGGAATGATAACTAACACAAGGTACTTTTAATGGTGGGTTGAATATCACACTTGCCAAGTTGCAAGATCGGGTTTCTGTTCTTTAGAGAGGGAGGACTATTCAGTAGTGTGTGCAAGGTGAGTTGGTGCTCTCTCTTCAGTTCTTGCTGACTGAATGTTGTCATTCATGGTTGTCAGTAGGCAGCTCTGAGGATGCTCATTCAGCACTTTGTTCATGGGAAAAAGTGTTTGGGACTGTTACCTGTCCAACTCCATGAGCATTTCAAAGGGGAAACACTGTGCTTTAAAATAACTTGTGGTTATTTTACCCAGGAATGGAAAGAGCAAGGAAGGGTTCTGTAAGTCTTGAAATGAACATGGCTTTTCAAATAAAGCCAGGCACTGTGACAAAACCATTTGACTTGGATGTTGGTTACACTGGAGAAGCTTTACAGGCTCAAGTATGTAACATACAAGACTCACTTCAAAATTCTGCCAATTTTTCTTGAGTGATTTTTTTTCTTTTAAAATACAATTACATTGTGCACCTACTATTGCATGTAAAGGCTGTGCAATGAGTACATTGAAAGGGGGATTGTCTCTGTGTCAGGAGCTCTTGCTCAGCCCAAGAGCAGGGAGACTCTGGCACATCCCCAGTTACAGTCAGCATCCCCTCCCTGTGGCAGGAGCAATTCCCAGCCCCTCACTCCTTCACAACCGCACCATGTGTGCCTGCTCTGGCAGGTCCCTGGGGCTGTGGGTGCCACTGAGGGTGACAGTCACACAGTCCCCCCTCCACGCTGAAAATCCATGTGCTGGCTCAGAAACTCGCCTTCATTCACACCACTTGAATTTCACTGTGCTGAATGGATTTGATTGCAATCTGGAGGCTCTAAATTTAGTCTGTTGCATACTCTTATAGAGGAGAGCTGGGCAAGAGATACAGAAATGAGAAACTGAATGAGCTTCATCATTTAATTTCTCTCATCCTGCTTCTTATGCTGTCTTTCCCCTCTGTTTGCTGGCATTCTCTCAAACAGTGCAGAGTAGTGACTCAAAAGTGTAAGAGGGTGAACCCAAGATGCAGTTTTGGCCTGTCAGTGGACAGGCAGAGAGCAGACACGAGCAGCAGGAGAAGAAAGGTCTCCACTTCCCTCTGCATATTCATTCCCTGGGAAGCAGGAAGCAGCTGAAAGCGAACAATGTGAGGATAAATGAAAAGACGAGTGAGACCCAGAAAAGGGGGAAATTTTCAATGCAGCAGTGATATTTTAGTTCACTGAAAGAGAATCTAAAAGCAGAGGGATGTTATAGAGAAGACTGAAGTGCAGCTGGGCTGCAGGGAAATGCTCCAATGCCAGGTGCCTGCAGTATGGCAGGGGGTATCCTGCACTAAAAGCTGCCTGGCAGAGTAATGTGACCTCCTGAGTTGCTCGGTGATGGCCACATGACAGGGTTATAACAAAGTGTTTTCATGTCACAGTGCTATGCAGGATAACAAACTGTTGTGCTGTGTATTTGGAAGAGAACAGGCTCTTCTCCTTTCCATGAGAAACTAGCTGGCATCTCAGGGAAACTGCAAGTTGAAAAATATGGTACATCCACTAGGATATATTACTGAAGAAAGAGTAGATGGGAAGTTGAGGCTGGGAATCTCTTCTGCCTGGCAACAGAGCCCCAGATTTGTGCCCACCAGGGTTTTGAGCCGTATCACTTAAGTCTTCTGGCAGCCAGAGAGCAAACAGGATGCTCAAGCATCAAGACATGAGGCTCTGAGTCAAATGCTGCCATCCTCCTCTGACAGTGCTCAGCGAGTGCCTCACAGTGATGATGTAAGTGGTGATAATATTTAGTTTTTACACAGCTTAGCTTTAAAATTGTGTTAGAGCCAGTTTAGAGACACCAACATCAGAATTCCTCTTCAAAAGATCAAGAAATTTGGCATGAATGAGAAAACAATTTGCCTATCATCCCTTCTCAGTCTCATAATAAAAGCAGGGTTTGGAGCCTTTAACATTTCTGAGGGGAGTCCCCTTCCACCAGCCTTTTTTAAATTGGAGGTGACTCAGTCTGTAACAAGTTCCTCCACACTGGCAGCTTCACATTAACCTCTTGAGGAGAGGGAGCACATGTGTTTCTTGGTAAACCATCGGTGGTGTTACTGCTGCACTGCTTGGTGAGCTGTGTGAGAGCAAAGCTGAGAGCTTCAAGGGCTCTTTCTCAAAACAGTAAACAGGCTGGTACAAAAAATGGAATTACTTATCAGTGATAGGGGAATAACAGCTCTGATGGGGGTTGGTTTGTGCAGATGTGACCTGTGCTCTTATTCACCTTCGATCTTACAATAGAGACCATAAATGACACCTTCCAGGTCTTTAGTGATTTAGCTGTACCCTGACAGAAGCAGAGTTGCAGCAGGATCGGCATCTGCCTGTCAGTCCCTGAGTTGCCATGGTAACTCCCTAGGATGGGGTGCACTTCAGAAAAACACAACTTCTGGGCTAAATTGTGGGCTGGAGGGTGGCAGATGGATGGGATTCAGCTGCCTCAGAGGGTGGCACTCCACAGCCAGACATTCCGATTTAGGAATCTACCCAGGTGGTCGATTTGGCACATGGGAAGCAAAATTTAATTTAAAACATCAATTTGTTCCCAGATTTGCTCATTGAGCCATGAAACATGCAGAGCTAGATGAATTCTCATGTAATCTAAGCCTGTCTGAAAGCCTCGTGGATTGCCCTGAGTAAGGGACTCAATGAAGCCACAGCCCTTTCTCGTGAGCAGCCAGCGGAGGCAGGGAGGGCTTCCCATTTTGCTGGGTAGTTAAACCGTTTGGCAGCCTGACACAGAGCCAGAGCCAAGGACTTGGGATCCAAACGCAGCTGCGAGCTGGAATTGATCTTGTTTGAGTCCCTCTCAAAACACAGGCAACGTATTTCCTTACAGAAATGTTTTGAAAACTAAGTGTCCTTAGAATTTTCTGTTTGCAAAACAATTTGAAATGAAAAACGGAGAGAAGAAAGATCCTGTTCCAACATGGCACCAGACCATGTTTTAACAAGAACATTTCTTGTAAGGGTTTGTCAGCCAGCTGGACGAGTGCACAGGACCTGAGGAGCTGGGAACCTCCTGCATCTAAGAGCAGAAATCAGGAGAAAAACAAACCAACAAACACACCAGCCAGCCAAAATAACCAGCACAAGTCAGCTTGGTTTTAAACAATGACTGCTTTGGGCTGGGGGGTTTTGTGAACCACATTTATTGTGGTTCCTTTATACTGTGTGCAGTGGTAAGTCCATTACAACAGATGTGTTGTTATATTAAATGAACTTTCCAAGCTTGTTTTCAGAAACGATCCTTGGTATCCAAAATCTATGAGCAACTTGTGTGTGCCACTTCTTCCTACACTGCTCAGCTATCCTGTTGCTTTCTACCTGCAGCATTTCTTAAATTTTTCCTGATTTGTTGGTATCTCAGGTTACGTTCATTGGATAACGGATTCATCATCATTCAAAGGTAAAGACTTCATATCTGAATATGCTTTTTATGAACTCACTAGATTATGAACAATGTACTCTCCACTTTCAAAAATGTAAATAAATTTTAGGCTGAGCAAACAAACATTTATTGCAGACAGATATTTCAATTCTTACTCATATTTTCATTTTCTAAGGAAGAAGAGGAAAACTTTTCCCATGCCTTTTTTTTTTTTTCTCCCCAAAGAAATTTGACATTTCTAATTATGACAGAGCAAAGGGAAACGAAAATCTATTTCAAGAGATGATTCTTCCTGTAAACAGTGCCTGGGCACTTCTGCCTCATCTCATTGCATTTGGGCTGTCAGATGAGCACAATAAATAACGCGTCCTCTAACCTCTGTTTTGTTGTTCTTCTTCTTCTGTTGAAATAATTGTCAGTTCTAGTCTTTGCCTCCATGTCACTGAAAGAGTTCCTAAATGACAAGTATATCAGAGCCTTGGTTTAGCTGGAGATAATTTTAGCCTCTCTCTTCTGACAAAAATTGCACGGGCTTAATTTGGACACTATTTTCTTGCAGGAAGATTATTTTATCTTTTGTTCTGTTTTCATTTTTAATTTGCTCAGCAGCTCCAGTTATTTACTTAAAAGTATTTATTCAAGAGAGACAATCAGTGTGGGGTTCTTTTAACCAAAGTATCTAACTATTCTGCCAAGGAACATGATAAATGTTAGCAATTTCTACCACATTTTCCTGGCTTTACAAGAACATTAAAAACCCATCAGATTCACTTGCTGAAAAATGTAGACTGTGAAGAAGTTAATTCACTCTTCAGGGAAAAAAAGATCTTTTTTGTTTACTTGGAGAACACCATAGTGAACTTCAGCATATTCCAAATGCAGTAGATGGATGAACATTGGAATGCTATCAGCAGCTTCCCCCAGCATCCTCTGGATTTGCCAAGTTGTACCTGGAATTTCTCATCTCTGAACTGGGTTTTTAAGAATGCCAGCTCCAAAATGGTACAACCAGAAAGGTCCCTTTGCTAATGGACGAGGCAGAGAGAACACAGGAAAGGGCAGAGAAGGGAAGAGTTAAAAACAGCCCTTCCTCCAGGTGAGTGAACAAAAATGACCCCATAATGGCAGCAGCATAGGGAGGCTTCTCTGTTCTCCACTCAATTCAATGTGCATCACTTCGGGCTCTGCCATTGTGAACACACAGGGTCTTGCTATGGCCAAAAAATAATGCAGTTACCAGCAGACAGATGCACTGCTTTTAAAGGTTGTGGGTTTGAGCTGGAAGGGATGGTGGGTTTAGGATGTGTCCATTTGTTCTGGCCTCCATTTCATCTGTTTGTGCAGTACAACCTGAAAAGCCCAGGACAAATGTGCCAGGTTTTTTCATTTATCAACATCCTTGCTTGAGGGATGAGCACAGGGATCTTGTGTAGCTGAATCTGCAGCTTCATTAAACTGTATTGAGTGTGTAGTAATCAAATTCTAGGCCTTTTATAGATTAATGTTCAGTCCTATAACCAATATATACATTCAGGGAAGCGCTTAAAAAACAGCAGTTGAAATGAGAAATCAGTATTTCCATGAAAAGTGAAGAAGGCACCTGATTTCTTATTATGTAGCACAGAGGGAAAAAACCCCAAAATACACAACTGACTGTTTGCATGAGATAAGGTTTTTTTGCTCAGTTCCGCTTGAGAGATCATCAGCAGTATTTTTCTAGCCAGTGGGAAATTATGCAGCTTGATGTTTTTGCTAAACTGCCAGCTTTTAAAGGCACAGGATTGAAATCCCACACATAATCAAAACAAATTTGGATCACCATTTTTTAGTCATTTTTGTGAGTGTGACTCATTGAACTCTTGGGGCTACTAGGAGACATGCTACTCTCTTGCATAAAAGGACCACTTGCCCCTATGCTCAGAGTACAGCATTTCACTAAATCACTGAGAAACTGCATGTTTCCTAATTTTTTTCCCCCCTTGGGGAAAAAAAAATTAATAATCTGTAATGTCTGTTTGGTATACAATGATTTGCATATACATAATGATCTATCTTCAAGGAAGATAAATTCCTAGATACCATTTCCTCACATATATCTATCTACATTTATTGAAACTCTTCTCCCTCAGCACCAGCAGAGTTGAATTTTAATCTAAAGGGGGTATTATAGTAATCAGTCCATATTTTTATTTGTAAAGATGAATAATTATGGCATATTCTATTAGGATGTTAGTAATAGCTGAGTTCAGGGTTGTATTTCCACTTGTTCATGAGATGAGCCTGGTTGGATCTTTCTGCTGTAAAGTGCATGTTTATGGTACCGCATGCCTGTGTGTTGCTTCTGGCCTATTGACATTGCCTACACAGAAAACTCCCTGTTAAATATCTGTACTGCTGGTCTGCACCAAGACATTCATGTGATACAAGACCTTCAGCAGAGTTATGTTGATGTCAGCTGAATGCCTAATGCATTTTGGCTGTCAGCCTCTTGCTGTTGTACCATCAGCTTGGGGCCATGGTAGTAGCAGAGGCAGCAGTTAAGTGGCAGATTGGTATCCAAATTTAGTCTCCCAATGATTTCTTCTTGGAAAAAGAAAAAAAAATGGAAAACCACAGAAAAAAACCCACCGAACAAAAAATCCAAACAAAACCCATGGAAATAACAATGGATATTTTGAGTTATTGTTTCATGTTCCTTTCTTAGGACTTTCTTCATCCATTCCCAAGCAGAGTGGATGCATTTTCTTTCACAAGGTTAAATTTCAGTCAGAAAGCATTTCAGCCCTTATCTCTGGTATCCTCATTCCTCCTGGTGAACAGCAGTGTTTCTTCTCGCTCTCTTCTGCTGTCTTTGCAGCAGCTGCAAAGACCAGACTTGCTGAGTGAAGACAATTTCCAGGCCTGGTCTTCGATCAGACCCTCTGGAGCAACCCCAGTACTGCAATCTGAGGGAATTTCTGTGGCATGAAATGTGGTCAGTGGAGCACCAAAAAATTACTTGTATGGAACCACTTGTGATTTGTTTCCTTTTCTCCTTTTAGATTTCTGTGTCTTGGAAGCAATGTTTGAAGAGATGTTAGTGTTTTCCTATCTGGAGTATCAGTTTAAAGGATTTTAGAGCTTTGAAGGTGCCAGGATAATCCTCCTGCTCCAGGCCACAGAATTTTTCTTCAGTTTTTAGCCACTGGATCTTGCATTCATTTTTCTCTCAGATATAAACCCATGATGAATGATAAGTCATCTCCGTGCTGGAATGCTCTCTCTGCAATATTTGAATGGGTTTTTATACTTCCAACATCTTATGAAAGGGAGAAGTTGGTACTCTGAAGCTGGATGTGGTACCCAGTGATGATGGCCATGAACTGGCACACCAATGCAATTACCTTCCTGTTTTCAAGGAGTAAAGGATCAACTCTAGATTTTTATAGACAATTAGCTTTTAGAATTGCTCTTTCATTACTTGGATTGGATAATGCATGTTTTCTTGGGACAGCTGTAATAAGGTTTCAGGAGAAAATGTAATGAGACAATGCAATTATCACCCATGATTGCTCCTTTTGTTCCTGTCTTAGCTCTTGGTGAGGGGGGAGGGAGGGCTTCTTCTTTAGTGTTTCATAAATTATCTCCTGTTGTAATGGTTTTAATTCATTTTATGAATCAAAGTGGTGGAGATGTCAGCAAAAAATAATTGTATTCCTAAAACAATGTATCAAACACAGGACAGCTAATATGAAATGTACTGTGAGAGCCAAAGCTGGTACACACTGATAGGTAAGGAAATGCACACTTAAAAATAATAATTATGTACTGAATGATGCAGATGAACACCAAGTTCACAGCAGGAGAAAGGCAAGATGAAGCACACGTTGAGTTTAGAGATGTGTACACATAATGCCTTTGCATTTTAGACATGGTGCTCTTGGGAGACTCTTCAGTGCCTGCAGCATTTGATTCAAGCTTTCAGCAACTGTACTCTCAAATATCAACAGTTTTACAAATTCTGCCAGAAAGCTGGGAAATGGAAACGCTGTGGTCATGGCTGGCCAGATAGAAAAGGTACCAGATTACACCATGACTTTTCAAGCTACTGCCAAAATTAGCTACATAGGAACAGGATTTTCTAAGCCCTTTCAATGTCTCTGAGCCAGCTGGTCACCTCCCCATCTTTGCTTTCAGCAAAATGGGTCCCCAGAGGCAACACACAGGTCTTTCAGTGTCACTAATGTTTTGTCCAGGAAAAATATTTTCATTCTTAAAAAATCCCAATGGACTTTACTTATAATTTACAGAAATATTTTAACATAAAATTTGTATAACTGTCAGTTTCAACATGATATCACTTGTGTGTCTTGTTGAAGCTCCTAACAAATATTATTTTCTGTAGACTTATATGCCTCATTTTCCTCCAGATGACTGAAGCTAGCAATAGCTTAAAAACCTTACGAAAGTAGACCTGAAGAACATTTAATAATCCAAATTACCTTCTTCAAGAATAATTAGTGAAGAAAACATATTTTCTTTTTAGAAGCTTGCGAAGATACTTAAGAGTTTTGAATGAATTGACAGCCAACTATGAGTTTTATGAGCACTTTATATTAATACAACCCTCAAGTTCAGAAATCTTCTCTACCTAAACAGGAAGAAATCGATTAAGTTCTGGATGATCTGGCAGACCTAAATCTGGGAGAAAGGTGGGGCTTGAGAGTGGGAGCTGGGAAAGAGGCATACAGGGTTGTGCAAAGAAAGTCTGAGCAAGGGAGAAAGGAGTGCACAAGGGTTGTGCCTCTGTGAGAGGGAAGCTGTGTGGTTAAGAATAAGGCAGAAGGAATGCAAATGTATTTTTAGTCGAAATTAGAGCCACCCTCCTAGGTCTACTGCCAAATTATTCAGGCTCCTATTACATGGGGCACCAGCTATCCTGGGGACTTAATGCCATGGTGACAAGTGAGCCCAGCTAAAAAGCACAGTCATGTATTGTTCAATTTCAGTGTTGTACATGCAGGAGTTTTCTCCTGGTTTTACTATTTCCAGAAGATTCACCCAAATTTACAAAGATAATAGTAAAACAGCTTGTTATTTCTAGATTTCCCAAACTGAGGAGCTCTACAGGAATACTGAGATTTCTGTGGGCTGGGAATGTCAGCTGGGAGCAGGGGAGCCACTCAGATGTGACGCCGGGGTGCTATTTCAAGCGCTAAGAAGCTGAGAGCTGCACAGCGAGTGGCAAGGAATTTGCAGGGTGGCTGTGGGTGAAAATTCCCGTGCGTTGTGGAGCAGGCAGAATATTGCTAAGCTGACTGCAAACAGAATTTGGAACAAGTTACAGTCCCTTCAGAAGAAAGGACATACTAAAATCACTAGTAAAGGGATGGGGGTGCTTTGGGGTTTTTTTTTACCTCTGTGGGTATAGCCATAGTTAATGGCTATAAATGATCTTGGAAAATATGAGAAGCAAGTAGAAACCCTGATACTGACTGAAAAAAATGAGGAAGTTGCAAAACTTTTAATTTGTCAAGTTGTGAAGTGAACAGGATAAAATGAGAGCAATCATTGACAGCCAGGGAAGCAAATGCTCATGAAAGCGGCAGAACAATCAGGTAAAACAGCACCAGAAACATCTCCTCTTGCTTAGCAGTCGCTGTTGAAGGGTACTGCAGGAAAGCCAGGACATGAGCTGACAGAGAAAACATGGTCCCATGAACGTGCCTGAGACCTATGGAGACAGCTTGACGAGACCTGATCAATTTTGCTGTCATGGAGTCACCAGCTAATTTATTGAAAGTCAGAAAGGCAGAGTGTAAGGAAGGGTAATTTTCCCAAGATTAGAGAAGCAGAGCACTTGTAACCAAAGAAGATAAAGCAATTTGAAACCATGGAGAGAATACCAGGACAGGGAAAGGCAGAGAGACAGTTCAAGTGCAAAATGGATTACCTTCCCCTAAGGTGTTGCAAAGACCAAGCTCTTAGCACAACTGACATCTTTGTAGAAAACTGACTCTCCTGAAAGCTGGGAACAGCATCTACCAGATCACAAATTACTAGAAAATAAACGCTCTACTGGGTTTCAAGAATAACTAACAATCCTCACATGTATAAACACTGGGATGACCAGACTGTGAGATACTGGAATCTCCATCTGCTCTTCACAACAAAGAAAAACAAAAACCTGTGGTTTTTCTTAGAAGGAGTAGAAATTCTGCCTCCTTCTCATGGTGATGCTGCTGCATAGAACCAGTCTTCAAACAAATAAGAGCTACCAAGACTCATTTCAGGAGTTAAGTACAACTTGAAAAGCAAACACCACCACCACCAGACCTTGAACCAAGGATACGCTCCAAAGTGAACATGTCAATCTGTGAGATCTCCAGATTTTTATGTTACAGCTGCTCCTTTCATCAGCTTTTCTCTGAGGAGCACTTCTCTACCTCTTTTGCTTGTGGTACAGAATTTCTTTGTGTTAAGCTCTTGTGGACATCCAAACTTGCCAGTAGGTAACCTGGACGTTAACAGTACATATACACAGGGCCTTTACTCTTTTAAAAAAGGTTAGAGAGAAAACTGAAGCATTGCCTACAAGCTTCATTTGCTTCACTGTAGCTAAGAATAATAGTACTAAGGTCTTAATTGCAGAGGTTTAAAAGTCCTTTGATAGTTTAACAGAGAGAGGCAGTAGCAGAGAAGCAGACCTTCCCTGCTCTTCTGAGTAGCCTTTCCTTCACTGAAAGGCACATCTTCCTCTCTAGAGTGAGTGGTGCTTCTGTAACTACTCAGGGGTTATGTTATTTCCAGGGTATAATCCTTCACAGTTTAAGGCTGCTGCTCCATGTCCCACATCTGCCTGGCCTGTGAGTCTCAACCCTTCTCCCTTCCTGCCCGGGAGTCACCTGCTCCTTGACTGCAGTGCAGCCCGTGGCTGCAGAAACGAGGTACGAGTGGAGAGCAGCAATGCCTCTTATGGCTTTTCAAACACTCAGAACGATTTGTAGCCTGTGCAAATAAACATCTGACAGAAGCATATGGCCAGCAATGAGCTATAGCCTCCCATGCTCGCTCACAAGGGAGCTGGCACGGCTGCTGGATATAATAGTGCACAGAAGAAAGGAAGGAAGGAAGAAGAAACAAATTTGTATCATCAAACTAGGGAATTCAAATGTTCTCTAAAGTGATCTGTGCAAAATAGCTGTCAATTCCAACTGTTTGCCTATAGTGTTTCTCTCCCTCTCAAACTCTGCCTTTCCTAGCCCCACACAGTCCAACTATTGCAGGTATAAGCAGACATGGACTCAGTTTCTCCATCCTCTTGCACTTGCATTTGAGCTGGTGATCCCTGTTCCACCATTCTGTGGTGGTGGCTCATCCCTTCTGACTGCTTGGTGTCCAGATGCAGATTATGCTTGTCATCCCCCTCCTGGGAGTTTTGTCCGAGCATCCCAGCTTTTCTGAGCCTTGATGGGTTGATTATGGCATTTGTTTTTATAAATAGTAATGGTTTTCCATGGGACTAGGAGAGGGAACTAAGATTCAAGCAAGAGCTGAATAGCAGCTTTTTATCAGCAAGTCTGGCCACAGGATTATCCCAGAGACCCCTCCAAGGTTCTGAGGAGGAGATGCTGCTGGAGAAAGTGGTCTTGGGTAGTCCTAGCCCACAGGGAAAGATATGAGGATCCAGGCAATGTCCAGCATCAGAATTCCACTCTGAGTAAAAAACAGAATGGGTCTTTTAACTGATTTGTAATCAGTGCAATTCCTACAGAGACGACAACAATGTCCCTGAGTTTTCACCCACACTTCCACCTCCTGAAATCTACTGTAACCAAAAGCTTGCAGTGGAAGTTTAAGAGTTGTTTTGGTGTCTGAGGAATTCCAGGGAACTGTGCCCCAGACTTCTCAGTGCTCATTAGGTATGCTGTGCTGTTAACTGGCAGGCAATCTCATGAAGTTGGTAGAGAGATTGTGTCTTGGTTGCAGGCCAGACTAAATTTAGGAAAAACTCTGAATGAAACAGACTCCTCCATTTATCAGCAGAACCAGCAGAAGTTTAGCTTTTGAGAGACATTTTTCCTGATCATCCTTCACAGCTGAACAGATATCTGCGGTACAACACCTCCTTATCTTTTTTTTTTTTTTTAATCCCTACAGCCAAGTAACTTTAGAAAAGGTGGTGTTATTTTGATGGTTGTTTACTTAACAACTTGTTTCATGGTGGAAACCCTTTAATATCAGATACTTCTGACAACAGCCTCTTCCATCAGTCCAGTTCAGGCTACAAAAAGGCTTTTCCTTTTGATGAAAACTGTATTTTCTGGTTTTGGTCTTGATCTGCTGCTGGTCCTTGACAGAAGTCCTTTGAAAGTTACCTGGGTTAAAAAGACTGATTTTTATTAAGGCGGTTTTTTGTTGTTGTGGTGGTGGCGGTGGTTTTTCTGGTTTTTTTTTTTTTAGTATTTTCAAGGGGCTTTGAGGACATGAAGAAAATAATTTTCCTTTTTCTACTCCAATAAAAATTGTGAGCTATTGTATTTCCTCTCTAAAACAGTACTCAAGGAAATAGGAAGTGGGTTTGGCCTGAAGCACTTGGTTCTATGGGGCATATGAATGTACCTATTTAATCAAAGTGTGTTTGCACTTGTTCTCTTCCCTTTCTGCTTACAGTCTGTTACTCAATCCACTGGGCTAAAGTGGAATCTTGCATCTGTTGTGAAATGAAAGCCAGTGGCCAAGACGCTCTTTCGACTCTTTTAGAATGTTTTAAAGTCTCCCACCATCACCAGAAAGGGTAACATGGATTTTTAATGATCCTTTGTTTCTTCTCTTGAACTTTTACATGAATAACAACTATTCTGTCTTCATAAAGGAAAAAAGAGAAAAAAAAAAAAGTTTTGTTTTGACATGGTGAAAGCCCCACTGGAGATGATTCATGAGCTTTTACTTCAGCGTGACTATTGTTACATCCTGACTTATGCTGCCTATTTTAATTTGAATTCTCCTACCTGCACGGTACAAATCATCCTTTTGTCTTGTGTAAGATCTTAGAAAAAGTAGGATATTCCCGTGTAATGAAAATGCATTATTTTCAGCAATGACAAAGCCAATAATAACAGCCCTATCTAAATCTTTTTATATATTTGGTAGGGTTTGCTGAGAGTTACAGCCTTGACTTGACTAGCTGTGTTCTGGGCAGGAGAAGATCAAAGTGAGAAATTGTCTTGTAAAAACACATGTCCCCAAGAGAAAATTTAAGGCAAAGAGGATTTTCAAAGTGTAAACAAAAGTGTGAATCATTGCCAGTGGATGTTAAGCTTCATGACTGCTTTTTACTTCAATTTGCATAGTTGCACTTTCAGGCTGACTTTAGATGAGGAGGTACCATCTTTCTAAACCCTGCATTTTCCTTCTATAGATCAGGCTTCATATCAGAGCATTGCTGATCTAGAGTTTAGCAAGGAAAAGCATTTAAAAAGAGTGATACAGCTGCCTACCTGCCTACATGATTTGTGCTGTAGTAGTAATAATTGTGTTAACATATATTTTTGCATTGCTTTCATACAGGGTGGAATTAAGGCCCTGCAGGATCAGGGAATTGACACAGAAGAGCTGGAAGGTCTATGGACACCAAGCAGTGAATGTTTGCCCCATGCTCTCAACTACAAATACCCTAAAAAATACAAGTTATGTGTGTTCACTTAATGCTGCAGGAGAAAGATTAGATTTTCGAACAGTTTTCCTTACCCAATGCTGAAATCCCTGCAGGCTGCTGATGGTGTAATAATGGACCCTATCTCTCTTGCACGGAATCATGATATGCTGGACTCTCTACACCACCCTTTTCTCTACTGCTGAACACCTTTGTCTGCAGCCTGAAAAGCAAAGAGGCAGAAGAAGCATTGTGAAAAGCAGAAAAGAGAGAAATAATTTTTTTTTTTCAGTGAGATGATCAGAATCAGTTTCTTTTTCCCTGACATGTCACGAATTGCAAAATGGAGCCCTGAGCTTCTTGCCTCTTGCTCAGAGCCCTCTGGATGCAGTGGGATGAACTCACACGATGCAAAGAGGGATGCTCTCACCACACGTATTTTCAGCGCGGTTTTTTTTACAAACACCTATGAATAAAACCCTTCGGTGTCCCCACTGGTGAGAGGCACCCACATCCCCAATAATCCATCAGTGCGTGTATGTCGGGTGTGTTTGTGAGACAGGGCTCGAGTTGTGGGGTGTGGATTGAGGCTGCTGATTGTAACGCTGGGTGTGTTGGAGACTCTGCCTGCTCTGGGGCTGGGAGATATCTCCTGCTGGCTGGGGCTGATCAAGTGAGTTATACAACGCTGTGCATTGATAACAGCTGCACGTCATCCTCCGTGTGCTAAGGGAAGCTCCTTTGTTACAGGAAGAAAAAAAAATCCACTTCAGAAATACTGGAGAGGTTTCTTAGGTGCCGAATCCCTGAGCCCGTGAAACTCAGGGCTTTGCTACAGGTTTTAATCAACTCAGTGTTTACTCAAAAAGAGGCATAATGCCTTTAAAAATTAACCTTATTTTTGACTAGGACTCAAGGTCAAGTCTCAGTTAGCTCATACTTCTGGAAATGTCTCAGCCAGAGTTTGCACATACATTCCTCCATCCAAACAGTATTAATCATACTTCTGCCATCTCGGGGTGCTGGAGTAGCTCTGCATTTCCCAAACATTATTTATTTTTCCTTTCTCTTCATATTCTCCAAGTCCACACACTATGGTGACCCCCACAGGAATACCTAGCAAGTTTGCCACCTTCCTTTCTATAGGACATTCCTGAACACTGTAGCTTGTAATATAATAACTGGCAGACCCATGCTCCCTGTAAAACAAAACTTTATTTACTCTTGTCAGTGGAAAAACTTTTAAGCATGACCAGTCAAGACTAACATCGTAGGAGGCAAACAAAATAGCATTTCTTATCTGCGATTTAAAATCACTTATCTTCAACTCATCCTGAATTTTTGCACTTGACAGCTTTTGAAGTTTGGGGGGCAAAACGCCCACTATGTTGGCTCTCAAATTATTTCCACATCAGCAAATCTGTAACCTTTATTTCCACCATATATATCTTGATACTCCTGCTAGTATTGGTGACAGATGAAGGCCATTGCTGAGTTGCTAGGAATGCCTTGTGCTAAGGTGATCAGATTAAAAGTGAAAAAAAGGACATAGGCTGTAAGAAGCCTCTCCCCCTTCTTAACATGTGCTGCAGAGTGATGCCACCTGCATCAGGTCACAGATGCCCGTGCAGATGGTGTGTCACCTTATGTAACCTGCCAAGGGCCATATGATACTAGGACACTGTGTCTGGGTCAGGTTATACAACTGTGGAGGATGTGTTTGAGCCTGATGGCACAACCCAACATCTGGGCTGGGGCCTGTGTCACCCTACGTGCAACGTGAATGACAAGGACTCGGAGAAATTGGGATGCCTTCCAGTCAAATAGATTAAAATATTTAAAGGTCTCCAATACAAGCAACCACAAGTAAATAAGCACTAAAACAAAGCACAAAGAATGGCAGTAAGAGGTGGTGGTGGCAGCAGAACATTCAGGACAAGTATAAGGAGAGAGGTGTTTATCCCTGTGCTGGGTAAGGAGACTGTGGAGCTCTCTGCTGCAGGCCCTGTGGATGCTGCTGCTTCAGGCTGTAGCCAGGAGCACCATTCCTGAGCAGACTCCTCCTGTGTACCATCACTAACTAAAACATTCTTAATGTACATTGAGTAAATAGGCTATTCCCAATACTAAATTATTTGTGAGGTGGCATGCTCATTTCTTACTAATGCCCTCACCTTTTCCTAGTGGTCTCATTTCCAGTAAGTCTGACTGAACTCCATCTGTTCCCCCACCTTCTTGTCATACTTTATGAAGCTGCTACCTTTATTTCAATTTTAAGTAACTTCAAGTGTTCTTTCCAGTGGTCAGCGAGGGTTATTGAAGGAATTAAAATTACAGTCACCAGAGCCTGTCTTATTCTTGCACTAAGGGGCTGGAAGTCAGTCTCTGTATGGAACATCAGAGAAGCTACTTTGAGGAACACTAAACTGCTGGACATGGACTCGTGAAGTGGGATCGTCTTGGACATTTGGGCAGCCTCACAGTCACTTCCTTCCCCCTCACTTCTGCTGCCCCCTTCTCTTTTTATCATCTTATACTTTTTTTTCCACTGGCCTTCATACCGCTTTCGCCCTCCGCCCGTGGCCCCGCTCCCTCAGGTGCGCTGAGGGGCCGCCCTCCCCTCCAGCTGGCTCTCCCTGCGCTGCCACCAGCGGCGGCCATTTTCTCTCATTCCCTCCTTTCCCATCCCTTCGCGCCCTCACCACCTTCCCCACTGGAGCCGCGGGCGGGACAGGCAACCTCCGCCCTCATCCTTCTCTCGCAGAGGGAGCCCCGGAACCGCGGCTGCCGCCGGGGCTCCGACTGGGGCGGCGGGCGCTGCCATCTCGCGGCCGCTCGGCGGGAACGGCCGCCATGTCGGTGCTGCCTGAGGGCGCTGCTGCGGGCGGCCGTGCGGAGAAACCCGCATTTATTGGGAAAGTGTTGATAAATGTGGAATATGTAAAATTTTTTTCGTAAGAAAGGATGTTCTCTGATGTTTGATCTTTGTATACTTTCAAGCGTTCTCAACAAGAAAGGAGATTTAATCGGTGAAACAGCAGGCAACAAGCGCCAAGTGGTGTCCAGGTGTTAGGAAGACAAATGAATTGTCGGTAGGATTGCCTTGTTTAGGTTTAGGGCTCGACGTGTTTTAATGAGCTGAGATGGAGGAGGAGGTTAACAAAGCTCGGGAAAAAGGATGTGCCACTGATAGCGGATACAGAGAATGCAGAATTTATGTGTCACAAGGACACTTGGTAGAACCCACAAGATAAGGAGGAAACTAATTAAGCCAACTGAGCAATTGTGCTAAAATCAGTTCATACTGGGTACAAGGTAATCCTTGGCAGGGGCAAATCCTTTGGTAGGGGCAAATGAGGATCCCACTGACTCAGGGACCACCGACCCAAAAGAAGGGACAGACTGAGCACATGGACTAATTAGCATGAGAAGTGAGAGAATCATTAGCCAACAGGAGATAGGATACTAATTAGTAAGAGAACAATGCAGCTTGTAACCAATGAACGCTAATTCGTTTCTTTGCTAATATGTATAAATACTAAAAAGTTTTGATAGTCGGGGTGCTTGATTTGTGGAATACCAGGGAACAGCCAAGCTTGTACAGCTCTGAAATAAGTATCAATGTCTCTCTCAGTGTGCAGTTATTGGTGCATTGCACATCAGGTAATGAATCTGATTTTTGTGGACAACAAAGGGGTTTGTGAAATAGAGAGCCTAGCGTTTTTTCCCCACAAAAATTAATGGAGGACAAAAGGAGAGCTGGTCTGTCTTTAGTCCATGTCAGCATCCGAGGGTGAGGAGGCACAGCTGGAAGGCCTGTCACGTTGGATTTCTCTGTGTGACTTTTTTTGTCTTACAGAAACCCATACTGACACATTCCAGAATCCCCCTCAGCTTTTCCTAAACCTGAAGGCAATTACTGGATGAGGATTTCTGCACTGAAAGCAGCACAGGTGATCTTGCAGTGAAGGTGCTCCTTTTTGTTGGTGGTCTTTTGTGTACTTTATGTGTCTTTTACGGATGAAACATGGCACAGCCAGCACCCCTGTATTGCATCTCCCAGCCCAGACGTGTAGGGCATTATCTTTATGTTAACAGGGAAATAATGAACAGGAGCACTAGAGCTTGAGCAAGTGCTACATCTTAAGGAAGAAATTCCTCTCTGTGAGGGTGGTGAGGCCCTGGCACACATTGCCCAGAGAAGCTGTGTATGCCCCATCCCTGGAAGTGTTCCAAGGCCAGGCTGGATGGGGTTTTGAAAACCTGGTCTAATGGGAGGTGTCCCTGCTCATGGCAGGGGATTGGAATGAGATGATCTTTAGTGTCCATCCAACCCAAACCATTCTGTGATTCTATGAGCAAACTTCTAACCAACCTTCTCTGCTGTTATCCCATCACTTAGCTTCTCTCTCCTTCAAGATTTTAATGTGAATTGTTCAGATGTTTATTGATTTAGAACTGATTATTTTGTCAGCCACTAGGAAAACAGAAGTTGTAAAGCCTTAGAAAACCCAAATACAGTTACCTTCTCTTAAAATCTCAAATATATATAAACTTAAATATATATTTACTCAAGACTACAATTCACGTAGTAAAAATTGTCTTCCCAGTTTGAAATGAGCACCTGCTCTGTGATGTTAACATATGTTTCTCTGGAAGATATCAGTGGGAAAGAAAAGCCTGGAAAACAGCCACTGAGAGTTGTGCCTGATGGCTTTTGATGCTGTTTTGTGACCTGTAGAGATCAGACTTTAATCAATAAATCTGTCTCTGTTTTCACTATAAGATGAAAAAAGTTTGCAGTGCCAAAGCTAGAAGGCATATTTGTTTTCCACTATTCAATAATTCTTTTTCTCCTCATGTTTGTTGGTGGTGGAAAAGGAGCTTTGTAGTGATGCAATAGATTTCATAAATTAGTTCCCATCGGAGATATATTGTTGATTCCTGGACAGCAAACAGGGAATGTTGGAGAAAATGCTTAATAAACATCAGTTTGGCAGCAAGAAAAGAGTAAACACAGTTGCTGAATTGTTTTGTTTCAGTCTGTGGAGGGAAATGAGCCAAAAGAACTTCAGGTAGCAGTTAGGATCTGACTGGTAATCACTGATGAGAGACTATGCTGTTGGCCAGACTGCTAAGGAAATCAGGAAAAATAAAAATCTCATGCAGTGTCTATTGCTTTTGGGATTGAAGCACAGTGTTCAGGCCATACATATGGCAAAGTAGCCTTCTTCTTGGGGATACACTGTGCTGCTGCAAACTCTCCCTTTCTGAGAATTGCTTGGGCTTACGGGTCATCCCCTTGATCCTCCCTCACGTAGGAAAGAGGCTAAAAGATTTAAAATATATATATATATATATATATCCTACAGAAATAAAGAAGCAAACTGTAGAAACTGCTTCTGGAAAAAAAAAAATGGACATACATGCAGGAGTAGGGTAGCTGTACTCACGCCTGTGGTCTACCTGAGGAGGCAGAAAGGCAAAGTTTTCTGCCACTGAGGCTGTGACAAGTGTAAATCTGGGAAGAACGTGGCTGCTTGTTTTGCCAGAGATCACCCTCAAGATGCAGATGTTCCTTAACCAGAGGCAGTAAAACTGATTGTTTTACTTTCAGAATTGTTGCTGTAGAAGCTAAGTAAAGGGATTTTGGGCTGAAATTAATTCAGTGATTGTTCTGTCCAGGGCAGAATGATGAAAGAATCCCTGATTTAGAGGCTCTGGAAATGGGGAATGCAAAGAGTCAGGGAAGTGTGCGGTTTTTCTTTGTCTTTCTTGTCACTCTTTCAAACCAAATGTCTGATTGTACCAAAAAAGTGTGTAGCCAGCACAGCTCTAGAACAAAGAGAAGCCTGAGTTTTGTAAATTGAAGGAAAAGTAGAAAAGACCCTCATGCCAAACAGTCGTCTGTTCAAGCCTGGTATTAAGATGCTGTTTTATATGGGAAAATATACCTTTATCTGGTAGATTATGGGCTTTTCAGGATCCCACACTACAGTTTTAAAATAATCCTTTGGATGAAAAGGCAGTGGTTGAAGACAATAAGAAACTGGACAAGTCTCAGGAGTGGGATTTGGTCTCCAGTCTTTGGCCATTTTAGTGGAAACTCTCCAGCTCTGCTCTCCAAAGCTGCAAACTTTGTACAGGTCCCATGCCTTGTTTGTGAAAAGATTCTTGGACACCTGAGGAGACCACATACCACACAACAACTGTGTTCAGGCAATTGTTTAGATGACCTTTACCTTGTAATGAAGTGCACTTTACCTTAGTGAAAAACAACTTCTTTTTCTGTAATGGGAAGAAAAGTCACTTGCTCTGTTCCCAGATCTGCAAACTGGAAGTATAATTCTCAGTCTCTGCTTTCCTCCCACTTCATCCTGTTAGGAAATATGAATGAGTATCTTATTTGGAAACTTGTTTTTTGATTTGTGTTAATCTAAGCAGGACAAACTGTCCTTAATTCTCACATTAGTTTTGTGAGTCCCCATGATATAAATGGTAAGTGCTCTGCACTGAGTCTGTTACCATAGAAAAAAGCAAAATGCTGCCTATTCCTGTGCTACAGTATTGCATTCGCACTCTCGCAGTCATGGCTCTGGTTAATCTGCTTTCTGCGATTTGCTGGTTGTTTATAAGAAGTGAGTGCCTCTTAGGAGACTCTTATTGATGTTTTCTTCTTTGTATTTCATTCTCTGATTAGGAGAATTAAAAAATACACGCCATGTAAACCTATGCTCCCCATTCCGCATTGTATCTCTTCTCACTGCAGCTGATTTACAGATGGAAAAGTGCTAGTGTGCTGTGGTCTTTCATCTCCATATGTTTAAAATGGCCCTTAGATGTGATCAGATTTTCTGCAAAATTCCAGCCTCTGAAGCATTTCTTCGTCCCTGTTATTCTTCTGTTCTTGTTTTTACAATAGCTGTTGTCAATCTGCTTTGCTCTGTGATCTGTGGTGGAGAGGGGTCTGCAGTTCCAGATTGCAATTACCAGAAGGGATGTTTTATTTTGCTGACTGAAAGAAGGCATCTCATTTTCTGATACCAGGTGGTGTATTCACCTTTGCTTCTTTTCCTTGCTTGTTTGCAAACTGTTCCAATGAGCTGATGCACTGTTACCATGTGCAGGGTTTTGTCCCAGAAAGACAAGCATGGCAAACTTTTAATGGGCTACAGAGCAGGGATAATTTGAAAGAAATATTTTACTGATAGCAAAGAGACAATGCTCTGTGTTTAAATGCAGGAACTGATCAGCAACTTGCCCAATACAAGCGAAGTGTATTATTTTATTTTCATTCTTCTCCAAAGAGAGATCCTTTTAGAATTTATTACTGACAAATGTTTAGGAGATTAACCTGTTTTCTTAATGGTAATTTATAATGATATTATAATCTGCTCTGTGTAATGCTCCCTTCCTCAGAGGAAATGAAAACAGGTCTAGCATGAAGAAACCCTGTTGCTGTGGATTTGCTCTCACTGATATTCATGCCCATCAATGGAAGTGTTTTTGATTCCCCTCTGCAGAAGTGGCTTCTGGAGACTCCACGTGTGTGGGCTAGACTGTTTCTGGCAATATGCTATAGGATAGAGGGGTAGTGCGAAATCCTCCATGGAGCAGCCTTTTTAGCGTTGTTGCTACAGCCAGCAGTAATAAACCAGTAGGGTGCTGATAGCTCAATGAAATCAGCATCTAATTTCCTGTGTCTGTTAAAGATTCTCCCTCCTCCTGGAGGGAGCGACATCCATAGGCAGCTTGGCCAAGGGCATGCCAGGCATTCTGCAAAGCCAGCTCTCTAGAGGAGGGCTTCTAAGCGCTCCCTTTTCCGGCTGGAAAACCAATCCACACAACAGTTTTTACTTCTTCATTTTTAATGGACTCCTTTGAGTGCCTTGAGGTCAGCACACAAAATCAACATGTTTCTACAGTAGCATGACATGATGTAACCACAGGTGCCCTTCAGAGCTCTTGGTGGATAACCTGAGCACCTGGAACATCCTCTCTCTCCCATTCCGTGTCTCCTGCTGAGTGGGGATAACAGCCAGTGGTTTCAGCTAAGGATTAAATTAACGTCTAAAACACGGCTTTCTCCACAGTGTCTGGAAACAATGTGAACTAGAATTACCAGGGAATAAATGTTGTTAGTCTTTTATTGCTGAGGAAAATGGTTGGAAATGAGTTAATTCTGATGGATGTGCAGGTAGCCAGACATGCCAAAATGTGGTAACATGTTTATCACACAGCCTGCAGTGTAGTTTGCTTTTTATTTCATTTGCTGCTACTGTTGGGCCTGTGCTTGTGTGGGGAAAGAAGAGAATCTAAAGGCTCTTTGATTTTTTTCTCATATGTAATTTAATCAGTGCACTGATACTTTGATATATGTAGGCTGGGTGAGACTAGGGAACTTAACCAGACTGGCTCAGGAACTTGTATTATCTCCACCTGGAATAAATTCTCATCACAGTTATTGCTTTATTTTCCTTTTTCCACCCAAATGATAGTGCAAATTAATGGAACCTGTTACAGATCTTATTAACTGCGGCTTGTGTTTACCATGTCTAGAAACTCCACCCTGGGAATACAGCACAAGCACTATCCCTGGGCCAAGCTGCAAATGATCTTCCATAAGTTTGCTGAGCAGGAAAGGATTAAACTATTAAACAGCTGAATGAGGTGGATCGTAGGGTTGAAAGCCTTTGATCCAGGCCACCCAAATCAATCTAACAGTGGGAATTAGCTGTCCATTGCTAACCTCCACCTGGAAATCATTTGCATCTGAGAATTATTTCTTGGCCCAGATGAAGTTAGTTGGAAATCTCAGGGAGCTTCTGAGAAGGCAAATGCCTACGTCACAGAATTTTTGTCCCAGGGTGTGTGGGTGTGTTAGTAGTCTCAGCAGACAGTGTGTTGGGTTTGGTTTTATTCCTGGGTTTGTCTTACTTAGGAAGAAGCCTCCTGTTAGGAGACCTGAATTATTCCTCCATCTGTTAGGTAGGGGTTGGGTATTTCCACTTCCTAAACTTTCAATCTCAAATTTCTGATTTTATAGATAAAGAAAAATAAATGCCTGCTGTCAGTTTTCATAATGACCGAACTTGCTGATGGCTTGAAAAGGATAAATTCAACTGTACCAGCTAAGAAGATGTGTCCCCAGTATTGCCCAGTTTTAAGCCCCTAAGAAATCTTACCATCATTTGTAGCTGCCATGTGCAAGTTCATGCTTAAGCAGCATTTTGTTAATAAAATGTTTTGCAATTCAGCCTGCTGTTGAACAGGTAGGGCAGTCTAAATGAAATAAAGAGAAAATTAGGATTGGTGGAAGGATATTGGATCTCAGACATGCACATACTTTGTAAATTTAGGGTAAAATAAATAGCTGCAGAGCTTAGTAAAAAAAAAAAAAAAAGAAGAAAAAGGAGGGGGGAAAAATTGATTTTCTGCTATTGGGGAATATCAAAACAGGAAATGATTTTTAGTTTGGGATTCTACTGTGATATTGTTCTGTTCAAAAGGAACAAATAGTACTGACAAAATACTGGCAGGGCAGCTCACAGAGACAGAATTGATGTTAATGGTTGGGAAGACAGGGCAATGTAGCCAGTTAACAAAAGAGCTTGATCTGTGCAGAAGATGATTTTGAGCAGATACACACATATATAGAAAGCAAGATTAATTTAGAGACCTTTGTCATTAAAGCAGATTTTTGTATGGTTTTGTGTGGGATTTAAGGGGGATTAAATGTTTGACATCACTTTGCCTGCACAGGCTATGTTGAAGAGGTTACTGAGCGGGTGATGGAGAATTTAAAAACGCGCCTCTGCTGAAAGAGTGGCAGCAATGGATCAGAGGAAAGCAGCCTGGCCAAGCAAACTGCCCTACCTACCACAGTGCTGAAAACAAGGTGCTTCTGGTTGGACAGCAGATGCTGCAGGGATGTAAAGTTGAGGGAATATTTATGATTTGCCAAAATACGAGGGGAACTCGGTGAGGACATCAGAACTGGGATGCCCCTGTCTTCTCTCTTCAGTGAAGCCTTGCTTCCCGTGCATCTTTTGTATGCTATGCTGTTTCTAAACAGTAAAAACACTAAAAATAAGAAGTCAGCAAGGTGGATTGGGTGAGCAGGTGCATTTCTCTTTTGGAAGAGATGGTCCTGGTCATGAAACTTCTGTTCCTCACCTGCCTATGGCCAACAGCAGTGCTACACAGTTCTCACAGTCAGCATCACCGTCTTCATCGTCGGCAACAAATGTCATTCTCAAGAAAACATACCAGGTAAGAAATAGACTTTATCTGTCTGTGTTCATCTGGTAAACTTCCTGCTGTCAGCCACCTTCCAGCGTACCCTTTTTGTTCACTGTCCTGTTTTTCCAGTTTCTGGATTTATAGTATGTATAGTATTGATAGGGTGTTCCCAAAACAGCAGTGGTGAACTATTAATTAATTTTTCATAACCAGACCTTTCATACTGTGATTTCGTGGATGTTTCATATATATGCAGTTATGTACCCACTCACACCCACACACAGCTTTTTACCTGGTGTGATACAAGGCTGCTGGTGTGATACCAGACTATTACTTTGATAAGTGTTCCTGCCCTCTAACTCCCATCACAAGAAGCAGAAATGCCTTCCAAACTTCTATGCCAATATCATAAAGTGACTTCCATTGCCTAAACAGCAGCGTAGCTACACTATAAAGATACAGAAGACCTTTTTATGGCACTAAATGAGGTGAATGACACTTTATTTGTAGTGATGACATAGCATGTTCCCTTTCTGGAATATATTTTATGCTTTTAGACATTGAAGATTGTCTCTGTTCTTAGTCTTTCCAATTGAGTAGCTGGTTGAAAATGAATGATGATACAGAGGTTTTTATAGGTAAGTTTCTATGCAAAGTGTCAGTGGTTTTTCCCCACGAAGGCAGTTTGCATCTGCCACGTGAGGTCTCGCAACGTGTTTCCAGATTAATGTAATACTCTGAACAGACCAATGGCTGCCAGTGAAAATCCAAGAAAATTTTCTCTTTCTTGGGAATAACTAGCTCCATTTAAGGAAGAGGAAGGGATACAAGTGTTAAATTCTTCAATGTGCTTGACCCCCTACTAAAATGAGCAGCAGAGCTCATAGTTTATTTGTACAATATTACATAACGAAGAAAAGTAATATAAGTGGACTCTTTTGATGTGTTTAAGCTGTTTTTTTCCCTCAAGTTGCATGCTGTGTAGCAGGTGTACAGCTCTTAACCTCCTGTATCACCACTTATGCAAAAATCCAGCAGTGAAATATCTCTGGAACCTACATGTCTTGATAAAATCATGTTTAGCAATGCAAGCTAACAGATGACACAACAGAGGTGCTCAGAGATGCTGTTGTCACTCAGTACTTCTGGGTTTCTGTTTGAAGTTCTGGGTCCAAGTTCAGTGTAAACCAAGAGCTCATGGAAAGAATGGCTGTTCAGCAGGCTGTTCCAAACAGTCTGAGTGCTGGTGCACAGTTATTTGTAATAACAAGGGAAAATAAACAGCACTAGCCCCAGTATCAACATAAGGTTTAATCTGGTGCTTTGCTAGTCTCAGGAAGCAGTTCAAAGCAAGAATAGGAACAAGGAGGAATGTCAGGACTGCATTCTCATCTGATGCTGCCTGGTAGGGCAGTTTTCTTTACACAAGGCATGCTTTGGCATCCTACATCCTCATTTCCAAGGTCCTGGTGATTTTGGACTGGGAAGAAGACTGCAGAATCTGAACCACAGAGGATCCCAAAGCTTAACAGCTGCAAATCAGCTTTTCTCTGCAAAGGATCCAAATGTGTTTAATTTCTCTTTGTTTCATTCTCTGCTTTTGTTCCAAAGGCAGCATTATCCTCCAATACATTGCAACAGGGTCTGACTTTCCACCAGCATCTTTTTCTTTCTGGGGAAAAAAATCTTTCAGCCAGCACTAGGGTTATTAGGGACACAGCTGACAGATGGCCTTGGTTAAATGGGTGGCCTTTTAAAAAGAATCCCATGTGAAAATGTTACTTAACCTACAAGTTCTACTGTTTTAATAGAGTAACCCAATTCTCCCTCCAAAGCTATTTGTCTGCATTCTCCTGTAAAGAAGATTTTAAAGCATTAAGCAAAAGTACATGAGAAAGCGATTATTCTCATGGTCCATTTCCTACAGCAAAGAACAAAACGTTTGATTGTCAAAATAGTAGGTTTTTTTTTACAGTACATATTGGTGATGTTACTGAACAATTAGAAATGCATTTTCATGTGTCAGAGAGAGAACTATACAGTTTTGATTATTATATTTATCTGGGCTTCAAGATTTGATAAATGTATTAAAACATTTAAGAGATCACACTGCTGTATAATCCCACAGATTCCTCTTGGAATAAGATTTCTGCAACTTTTACTTTTTGGATACTTTTGATTTAGTAGTAGCCAGAGTGTCTTGGGGACACAGCACTGGGAAGAAACTTATGACCATGACTTCTAGGGTATTCTTTTCATAAAAGGCACCTTAATAGCATTCTTCTCATAAATTTACCTAGTTTCATTCTGAATATGAAAGGGTGGTAGGGAAAAAAACCCTTTCTTTACTTTCCTAGCAAGAACTTTTACCATATGATTAGCAAAGCTCTAAAACAGAAGAGCAGCCATGCAGGATCTTACGAGGGATCCCTGTACTGTACTGAGTTTATAATAAGGGCTTGCAATCATGACCTTGGATGAATAAGGACAGAGCAAACAAGATATTTTCCCCTCATATTCACAGCTGTATCAAGCTATCAAATTTTCTCCAGCGATGTCCTGTGCTGGACATAATTTCTGCAGATTTAGTGATCTTCAGTGGATTTCTCTTCCATGAACTTGTCCGAGTCCTCCTTGAACCAGCATAAACTTTTGATAACCAGACAACACAACCAGATGGGACATGAACCACATCAATCCCATGAATGCCATTGGTTTATGGAGCTACACTGATGGCATTTAGTGATTAAATGCATTAACCAAAATTTATCTAAGTACCCTTGAGCAGACCTTCGACCTTTCATTCGCTAATGGTTTTTAAGGCTAGGTAGGAGCAGCTAAATTTGTCTTTAAAAGCCTGCACACGTCTTTGTCCATTGTTAATTAATTCTAAATTAGCTGCTTTGGTTTTGTAGGCAGGGACTGCTCTTAGAGAGCTCTGTCAAATACCAAGGTCCATGCAATAGTATTGGGTAGGGAGGTGTCCAAACAGTATTCCTCACACTTTTTCAGCCAAGAAGTTAGTGCTTCCATTAATTTAATATACAAGTACCAACAAGAGGGACTTCCCTATGTGATCTGAAACACCTCAAGTGATTTTTATGACCTCTTTTGGAATGTAATTAAAGATTGCCATTTAATTTGCATAATGTATAACCTTGCCTGAAATACGGCTGTGGAAAGCACAGCTATAACTGGAAGCTGTAGTTTCTTGAGCATGTGCCTCACTGAGACCAATACATCTTTACCATTGCCCAGATCTTCACCAATACCAGAGTTCACTTTGTGACTACTACCCCAGATAGGTAAAGAGAGATTTCCTTTCCTTAGGTGCATCTGTCTTCTAATGGTTTCACAAAACCATCTGCTAATGGTTTCACAAAAATTTCTGCACCAGAAGGGCTGTCAAGCCCTGGAACAGGCTGCCAATGGAAGGCGTTGATTCACCATCCCTGGAGGTATTTAAAAGATGTGTAGATGTGGCACTTAAGGACATGGTTTAGTGGTGAACATGACAGGGCTGGGTTAATGGTTGGACTCAATGATCTTAAAGGTCTTTCCCAGCCTAAATGGTTCTGTGATTCTGTGTGGGCTTTTCCTCTCAAACACCACAGCCTGACATCTGCCATACCATGAATGTGCAGAATCCATGGCTGTGTTTAGACCCCTAGACCCTAGACCCCTTGACCCTGGTGTGCTGCTCAAAGCTGCACAATCAGGAGACCAGGGTGCCAGGCCACTCAAATATAATCTGCGTTTTTGCTGTGCTTCTGTGAGAATGAAAAGTATATCTTGACTGATCTGAGGAAGCTTTTCTGAGACCTAGACTAGTCAGAGCTGTTTCTCCTGCTTTTTAATGGGATTGGTACCATGGGAAGGAGCACTTGAGAAAACATCTGGTGATTTCACAATACTGTAGTGCTGATGAATAGTTAGATTTATTTGGAGTAAACAAACACATACACGACTCTCTCTTTGCATCAACAGTTAAATAACTTTAATGCTGCAGTGAGGACAGTTTAATACTGTAACTCTTAGCCAAGGAGCAACATCTGGAGCCCAGATGTTGGTGTTAAAGGAGTATCTGCTGGAGAACACTTCTTAGCCTTGGGTTGGGGAAGCAGCAAAAGGAGAAAAAAATGTGAAGGAGAAGTGCATTATTTTTTAATTATCTTAGAAATTTTTATGAAATTTTCCTAAGTTTTGGTACCTTTACAAATGGATTGTTACCAGTGAAATTCATTCCAAGTACCATAAACATGTATCTCTGCATATAAGTTTATTTTCCTTCCAGTAAAGGTTTATATTCTGCCAAAGGAAGACTTAAAGGTATTGAAGAAAAGATGCAGCGTGTTTGTAATAAAAGTGCTATTCTGATCCCTGCAGGATCTTGCCTATGTTGAACAACCACTTTTGATAGCAGCTAGAAATAATTATAGAATTCCACCATTTGTGTATAAAACATCAGCTTAAATAGGCTGTTCAAGTAAGTGGGCACAAAAGATGCTTTTCATATGGGTCTGTTTATTTTGTCCTCATCTGGGAAAATAGAAGGAATATCAAAATCCCAGAAAGTCTCTTTGCAATGGCTTATTAAGTACAAAAGTCCTGCCCCGGTAGCTTAAGTCTGCCTCCCTTGTCCAGGGAAAGTCTTCCTCAGTCACAGACTTGCTTCTAGTGAAAAGTTGTAATAGATGAATCAGAGTTCCAGCCTGCTTCTTCCAGTGAAATCATCGGAGCATCAAACAGGCATTTTCCTTGGCACATCAGATGACAAATAACCTCATGCTTCCAAACTGTATTAGCTGTGCCATGGCATTCTGAACATAATTCATCATTTTCTCCTCTCCTGGATCCCGAGCAGTGGAATTTCCTCATGTAGAGCATTGCAGCTGTTCAGTTCTGCTACCCATTCTACCCTGATTCAGGTTTGCTCTGTGGTGATTTTAATTCTCTGAAGCACGGCCTTTCATTTCAACATCCACATGGTTTTCATACTTAGAAAACTAAAGTCTGTATTTGGAATGCCTCATGGACCTTCTGATTGCTCTGGTAATTTGATTCAGACAACACTGCCAGAGACATTCAAGAATACTAAGGTAAATTAATTTGTTCAAGCCCAACAGTTCTGAGTAGCCCAACAGCCACCTCATCATTCCTGTAATTTAGAAGTAATTTCTTGGGCTTCTTTATTAAGAAAAAAAAGCGGGGCGGGGAGAAGGAGAAAAATAAGTCAATACAGGCGTACACCTTATCCTAAGGTGTTCCATACCTTGCCTTAAGCAGTGTTTGACTACCAGGCCAATCTTCAGAACAGATTTCTATCACTCAGTCTAAAGTAATAATTAGAGTTGCTGGCAGCAAAGTCCCAGAGAATCACAGAAGGCATGAAAGAAATTGTTTCTAGGGAGAGCTCCTTGCCTGTGGCAAAGCAGCTGTATTCAAGTCATTCCTACAAATAAATGTCTGACCTATTCCTAAATAGCCTGAGTGAAAAGAGTCTCAAAACCTGCCCTTGCAATATGTTCCCATATTTCACTGTTGTCACCATGAGAACACTTCTGTGAGGTGTTCCTAATGTGTACAGTGGAACATAAGATCATCTCATTCCAACCCCCCCCTTTGAACTTTGAACTATCACAGGTTGAACACCCACACTTTGAACTATCCCAGGTTTCCCAAAACCCCACCCAAACTGGCCTTGAACACTTCCAGGGATGGGGCAGCCACAGCTTTTCTGGGCAAGCTGTGCCAATGCCTCCCCACTCCCACAGTGAAGAATTTCTTCCTAATATCTAATCTACACCTGCTCTCTTTCCCCTTAAAGCCATTCCCATTGCAAATCCCTAGATCCAGAATCATATTTTCTCAGTCCTTCTAAAAAAAATATTGACTCATTTGAGCTCCTAGGCAAAACCCTACATTTATAATAAAAGGAATAATTGCCTCCATAATATGAATAATGTATGAAGTGGTTAAGCCATGGCTATGTGGTGTTATTTCTAATTTTGAGTTGCAAGTGTTTATGTAAATAATAACTTCAAACAGTTCTATTTTCTTGTATAATGATAGCAGCACTCTCTGAGAAAAACAGAAGAGGATTTAGTAGTTCTTCCTGGGACTTCTTATGAATAATTGGTGTCCTTCATGGACCTGGGTACCCTCATACCTCATTCCCCAACCTTTCCCAATATATCTTTCTCCAACTTTATTAGCACAGTTGTTACCCTTAACATGCCAGGTTCAGCTGTCCAGTGTTCTCAGGTCCCTATTTCACCTGACTAGCACTGTGAATGTCAGGGCAGAAAAAAATAATTTCAGTTCTCACTTTTTTTTTTTTTTTTTTTTTTTTTAACACAGCAAACGAGAAATTAAAATGAGGAAACTTGACAGCACGAAAGTACGGCCACTTAAATCTGAGCAGCTTCTTCACATAGAGGACCATGACTTTGCCCTGAGACCTGGATTTGGAGGTGAGCAGCACATGCCTGCACTGTGCTGGTTAAGAGTTTATCTTCTCTCTGGAAGTTTACTTGAACTTTGTTGCCTAAAATGAAATGACAGACTTAATGGCGGCACACCTCATTTGTTGTACTTCAGGAAATAAAGAAAGAAGAAATACAGAAATACTTGAAGGCAAGGGGCTTCTTTCTGTTTAGTGCATCAATAGGAGAAACTGTTCAAATTGTCTCCTTCACAGAACTAAGTAAAAATTATTATTAGAATAAGGTTCTGTGAGAACAGTGATTAAGGTATCCCCTGTAACTACACAGTCTAGTAGCAATTAGCAAATTACTTAGTCATCAAATGTTCTGAGAGATTGAAATGATCCACCAGTTCCTAAATCTGTTTGCTGTGTACAGAATTAAAAAAACCTACCCACAGGCCTTCAGTTTATTATCATGTTGTTTCTGTCTTGTTAGTCACTGTGGTGATTATTTCTTAATTTAACTAAATTGCTTCTGGATCAAGGGAGTATTCAATGGGATGTTCACAGTTCAGATTCAATTTTGACTCTTCTTCATGGAAGGGAAAATGAGAAAGCTGCCCCACTAAAAAGCTTTGTCTGAGTCTTTGTGTCACCAGTTCTGTTTCCATGATTCATGAAAAGAGACTGAACTGCACTGGATTAGGAAGCCAAAATAAAATACATGAGGACCAATGATCAGTTGTGTAGACAAACAGATCTGGAAGGCAAGCTGAGGTCTGTGGAGCTGCTCTTGTTGACACCGGCTGCTGGGGTCTGGGGCCTGGTGATCATGCCAAGAGGGAGAATGGGTAAGGAGAGCCTCTTTGGATGCACTGGGAGAATGGGAAAGGCTTTCTTGTTACCATAGAAATGATGTCTTGTCAGACAGCAAAAACCTTGCCTGCTTTGAACAGTAGTTGAGATACAGTCTGTTTCTTGGCAACAGAAGTTCAGATTACCTCTTGCCTTATAGCTGTCTAGTCTAGTATCTGTTAGTCTGGACATCTTCTTGTTACCACACAAGGCATTTAAATTTTTGAGTGTCACATCAGAAGGGAAGTTGCATTTCCATGAAAGCAGACAACAGTTTGGGATGTACTTTATCCCTGGATCATCCCAGAAAACAATGCTGATGATGTACATAAAAGCAGCTTTGAGAGCATACCCTGTGATCTGACAGTTGTAATTTTCCATGGGCAGTGAGGATTTTTTACACCCAGAAAATCTGTCCCAGGCTTTTCCCCCTTGTCCTTTTATTTGCAGTTGACTTGCCACCGAGCCCATTCAGTTCCTCTTGAAGCCAGCTGTAGTTTTCCCACTGACTTCATTGCACAGGCCTCACTCATCACATTGCCCTGGGTATGGTTTCAGCTGTACTCCTGTCTTTCAGAAATAACTCAGCAGGAGAGTGCCTCAGCTCTGCTTCTCCTCTGTCACCCATAGTGGCATGGGAGGCACTTTTTTCAGTCACATCCAATTCTTCACACATTTCCAAATTTTCAGAACTCTCTTAATATGTGGAATACTGCGTGAATCTCTCTTAGACTAAAACAGATCCACTGGCATTTTTACAGCACAGAGTGAAAAAAGTCACAGTGAAATGAATGTCAGTCCCAAATTTATACTCTGTAGTTCTGTTTTACCATTGATTCCAGTGGTGATGCAGTAGTAAAGAGTGGTTTGGTGTTCATTAGGCAGCAGCAGGGATTTAACACACAATTGTGACCTCATCGGTGGACAAATTTCTCTACTGAAACATGAACCTGAATAACATCCTCAGGATTGTTTTATGACAGCAAACGTGGGGTGTGGGTTTCTCTGAAGGACACTGATGATTAAATGTGCAGCAGAAGGAAACTTACCTAGAGGAGAGGGAGAAATTAGAGATACCACTGCTACAGTCATTGCCACAGCACTTATAACATAGCCCTGAACTGCCTCAAGACTTACAGCACTGTGGCTTTATGTAGTTACAGATGAAATTTTGGGTTTGTTTTCATCACATTTAATGAAGCAGCTCAGTACTGACTCATGAAGGGCTTGTATCTGTCACATGCCACATCACATGATTTATTCAGCTCAGCACAATGCATTGATTTGCAACAATAAAAAACAGATCAGAAAAGCTGGATGAAAAACATATATCTGTTCTTTACCTGTAGAAGAGGGACAGGTTTTTTCCCCCTCTCCTGTATCCTATTGTGATTTTTCTGGGTGTCAGGTAGTTGGAATGACAGATTTTGTTTAAAAAACAGAGGGAGCACTTGCTGAATTTGATTTGCAAACTGAGCAAACACGCACAGGTAAAAACCTGGGGGAAATAAATGTAGATCTATCAGATATTGATGCTACTGGCTGCAGTGTTAATAGAAATAATTGTGGAGGTGAGAGATCCATTTTTTGACCAAATGAACACAACTCTGCTGTCATTTGTGTGAGTGTATTTTGGCATTCTTCTGTTGATTGCAGTGCCATTGCAGCTGCACAATCAGAATTTGATTTTCTGACTGTAGATTTTAAAATTTAGTCCTGACATGTCTATTTATTAGGAGATTAGAGATCAAAGCCAGAGAAACATAGTGCACTGAGATGAAGCAAACCTAGCAAGCTGCTGGCAAGCCGATCCTACTCTTTAAAAATGTTACTTTGTCTGCAGTTCATTATACAGTGAGGTTGAGGGGCGCAGACCAACAATTCAGTACACCCAAACTCAAAAAATCCAAACTTGACATTGTTGCATCGTACTTACTCCCTAAGCCAGGCTCTTGAGTTATTGGTGGAAGTTGATGGTGGTGGTGGTGTTTTTTCCTTTCCTGTTTTTTTTTGTTGTGGGTGTTGTTTGATTGTTGCCTTCTGTGTAATGTCATGGTCCTGACTGGTTTGGAAGTGAGAAGGCAGCTTAAGCTGAGTGGAGAAAAAGTAAGAAATTAAGTTATGCTGCCAGCACTTCTTGGAATGATTATCCCCAAGTTTTAAACTCAGCAAGAAAGGGTGAGCACAGGCCAACACCAGACAATGAACAGATACTTTTTGGCAGATTCTGACTTGTGGGAGCTCAGATCAGAGCCTGCACAATGCAGGCTGCCATAGCAGCCAAAATTCCATCTTGAGGTCTCAGAGCAAATCCTTAGAAATGCTTTAAATATGCTTTCTTTTCTCTTATACATCTATTTATCTATATCCTTTTATTTTCTGAACTATCTTATTTCAAAGTACTGGTAGAAGTAACACATGGTGTATGCATGTGTATACATATATATTTTTCTTTTACATTGTGTCTTAAGGACCTGTAGTTTCCTATGCTAACAGTGTGTTAGTTAAATTTTTAAAATTTAGTATCTCTGCTTTTTCAACCAATATAGAAGATAATAACATAAGCAAATATTAGAAATGATGGGAAATAAGTTAGCAGTGTTTAGCTGGTCAAGAGGTAACAGTCTTTCCTAACAATTTGCATCCCAATCTGCAATTAAACATAGTCTTAATTCTGAAATTTCAGACAATCAGAAGTCCCATTAGATCGCTCCTCCTTATGTTTCTTCCCTCTTCAAAATAAATTAGTAACATTTACATTCATCTGAAGGTAAGGGGGGGGGGGGGAAATGGCCCAGTGTATGTTCAAAAAGTGCTGCAGTTCTAACAGCTCTTTACCACCAAGTTTTCTTTTTTGCACCACAGCCCTCCCTGAAAGATGACAAATATCTTCTCACAGTGGTGAAGACTCACATTGATGAAAGTGGAATGGCTTTTCATCATCTGTTACTAGAAGGAATAGCTGGGGTCCAGGAGAGGAGGGAAATATTCTGGTTATTTGCAAGACCTTTAATAGTCTTCCTCTGAATTTTTTTCTTTTGTATTGCTAATTCTTCCATTCCAAGAGCTGGTTACTGCTATACCAGACCACCTTCATTTCTCACATAAATAAAAGAGAAACACAGTAGTAACAGGAAGAAAATACCATTGCCAGTAATTCTCCTGTTTCTATCATTGGCAGAAGAAAGGAAATAGATCCACAAGGCTTCACTTCCCTTGAACTTGTTTACATTTCCATCCATTTTTCTTCCTCTACAGGCCCGCAGGCCTTTTTTAGAACAAAGTACTACTACAGATCTTAATTCTCCCCTGGTCTCTGTCTCCTACTGGCAGTTTTCTCTACCTTCCTTTTTTTTTTTTTCTTCCAGCATACAGTCTTACAAAGCCCACTGGGATACAGTTGTTTCTAAATTCAACATTTATCTTATGGATCTTCAGGTGCAATCTGTTGCATGCTCAAAGGTCTGGCTACTACAAAAATACTATAGAATTCACTGAACCAGTCATTATTACTGTAGAAATTGATCCTAAAAACGATAAAAGGATATCCTTTTTACATAATACCCCTTTTTAAAAGGGTATTACAGAATTTGCCTGGTGTACTGTCTATTAAAAAAATTCCATGCTCATCAAGGAATTCTTTTGCTATGCTTAAACCTTTAAAATAAAAGACTGGAAATGGTTTGTGTGAAGATAAACCCCTCTGAAAACAATGCTGTTTTTTTCTGCTGAGGAGTAATTATCTTGAAAATCTGCGGAGCCTCCATTGTGAAAGTCGCTAATCCCTCTAAAATAATGATTTGTAGTGACCCTCCAGAAGCAACTGAAGCTGCTCAATTTAATAACAAAATCCTCTCTGCCATCCCCAGTTCTGTCAAACTGGGAAATAAAAACCACAGCTTTGCTCTGGTTACTTTTTTTTTAAAGGGAGTTTGATGCTGTTGTCTGATGGTCAGCCAGAGATTGAAATTCTCAATATAACAGGGAGAAAGCTGTGGTGCAGACACAGAGGTAGAGGAATTGCTTTCCTAGTCTGGCTGGTTTAGGAATCTTACTGAAATTATGTTTTTTTAAAAACATCCTCTTGTGGCTAAACAAATCCAAGGGATGAAGAAATTGCAGTTCCCAGCAGCCTGTTCCCTCCCCATAGCTAATTATTCCTGTTTCTAGTGCAGTTGATTTTTAATCACACACAGAAATGTTCCCAGATACCAAGAAGGATTAGACCAGACTGAGGCCAATAGGTATCTCAGTGGGGTGTGTTAGTGACAGCAATATACAAGCGCTTCAGATTAGAAAATGGAACAGCACACTGAAGTGATCAGGGCTGCATACACGTGTAGTGTTTAGTGTCTTTATTATCTACTTGCATTTGTTGCCAAAGTAGGATCAGAATAGGAAGGAAATATTTGCACTTGCTCTGGTCTGTTAGTAATAGGTCAGGGCTGGGATAGGGGATGTGGTTTAATAATTCTCTGTGGTGAATGCTAGACTGGACAGTATTTTCTCATTAAGCATCATGAGTATGGTCTTTCTTCTGACAGAGAACAGGAAACTCTGCTTAAGGAGTCTGTTTCACAGTTCTAGCATTTCTACCTAATCATGAACAAATTTAATTGTAACAGTTCCCTTTTTATTTAATTCACTTTAGAATCATTCACTGTATTTCTCCTGGCCATGGGTTTTGATCTCTTTCATGCTATTCATTGTCCCCACCAGCATGGTTTTATAATAGTTCTCAATGCAGTACAGGCTGTCCTTTCAAAGAATCAATGTCTCTGTGTGTATTTATGGGTAAGTGGCACTTTGGTTTGTGTGCATGCAACCAATATAACACAAGCTGCCACTGATTTCTAGTTCTGTGATCAGTTCCTTTGTATCTGCCCAGAGGAGCTGAATTTTTGAAGGAAATTTTGCCCACGCTGGAATGATGTTTGTTTGGGTAAGAAATTGTCTGTAATTTTTGAAATTCCAAGAAATATTAGAACTCCTATCATCACACTTCGAGCAGCTGTCACTAAGAAAAGCCTTTTCCTCACTACATGTGACATATGGCTTAGAAAGTCAGATGTCTGATTCTGGGATATGATTTGTGGGTAGCTCCTTGTTTGCTTTAAGAATGTTGAATGCAGACATTTAACTTTATTTGCTTTAGAGTTGTCCTGGACTCAGGAACTCGTAAAAGCTTTCTTTATATTGAGAGCTGCTCCCTACTCCTCCTGTTCCACCCACATAATTCAACATAAATTGTTGTTTGCATTTCAATGCTGTGTGAATGCCTTTTGTGAACGAATCTCACATCAGGTATAAATAAAACAATGGCTTCTACTTAGGCTAAACCTGTCTTTAGTTTACAAGATGGTTAAGATTTCAGTGGAATACAGAAAAGATGACTCCACTCATGTTACAACCAGGCATTTTTGTACCAGTGTTTGGTGCAAGCTGGTATTTCTTGTAAGTAAACTGTTTGTGTGTTGTGATCAAGACAAAGCAAGAAGTGGGCAAAACTAGTTTAGAAGAGGCATAAAAGCTTTTATTGTGTTGTGTGAAGGAGTCTGGCTGAATATTTACATTGATACTCTTGTGCACCAGCCTCTGGGGCAGCTGTCTCTTGCTATCTGTGTTCTCCAAAAGAAGCAGTATTTTCCAAAGTGCTGCCTGGTGTTTTCCTAACAAACTTTGCTGTCTAGAGTCCTGAATCTTATTTTGGGCTTTGGCCAACAGACTGAGGGAGGCATTTCTCTCAGAGAGAGACACGATTTCCGAGCCAAAGAGCTCAGCTCTTGTCAGTGCCTAAATATTTTCTGGTGTTCCCTGCTAACTGTGAGCACATCTCACCTTCCTTTCCCATGCACAATGCATCTTCATCTGTTCTGTGCAGAGACTGACTCCGCATTAAAAAAGACAAGTAAAATCAAGAGATTACAGAGCCAGATTTAAAAATACCTCTAAAATAGTTCAAGATCTTTACTGATAAGAACTGGAGGCAGCTGTGTAATCCTCGAAGGCTGCTATTTTAAGGATAATTCCAAAAAAGGACACAGTATTGTGGCTGGTTATCACAAGAGTGTTGTTCTGGACTATTTTGGCTTGACAGTGCTAAAAGGAAAAGACAAGAAAAAGACGAGGTAGAAAAGCTGTTGCTATCTGTTGCTGTTCAGACTTCCTTGTATTGATGCTTTTAACAGGTTATTTTACATGTGTACTTCAAAAACATTTTAACTGGCTATTTTTAACAAAAGCGATTGGAATCCCCTGTACAGTAATTACTACTGATTTTCATGCTAAATGCAGAATATTCTTGCGGGGCGTGTGTATATGCATATATGCACACTCCTCTCTGCCTCTGTAAGAAAGTGATTAATCAATTAGTGGAATGACATGTTTGCTGAAAATCTCCCAGGTTCCATGTAGATCCTTCATTCTAGATATTTCATCCTGAAAAGAGGGGAAATAATTTCATATTTGGCTGTAATTTTTAATTGATTAACTTGATCCTAAAAATACGTTCAGTAAATACACAACACAGTCACAGAACATGATTAGTGTGTGTTCAGCTTTTCCCTTGTGAGGTAGTGTGCAAGTAATCCTTTTTCAAAAATAGCTACACCAAACTTTAAATAGTTCAGTAGGTAAAGACAGTAAAAGTCATAATAGATATCGGTTTTTTAAGTGTGGGAATAAGCATTGGAACTGCTAAGAAAACCTTGCAATCTTTGATGTATTCAATGTATTTAGTCAGCTTTTTCCTGTGGTGGTTCTGAATAGCACTCCAAGGGGTTCATGAGCTTTGACATCACAAGGAAACTGCCACTGCTGGCCAGACTGCAGTGCCAATAACAACTGGTCTGGCTGTGGAAAGATCACTGAAGATTTTGTGCTTATTTTCACAACTACTTAGCATCAGGTTTCACTTTGTTGCCATGGACTTTTATCATTCAGTGTTCTAAGGTGGAGAGACTGTAGTAAATGCTGGGATGGAGTACTCTCTGTATGTTGCTGGAGTTGCACAGCCTTCCCTTTAAAAACAGGGATTTTTGCTCCTCATCGCTTCTGTTCCCATGCAGGGTCGCCAATACCTGTGGGCATTGATGTGCAGGTGGAAAGCATTGACAGCATATCTGAAGTGGACATGGTGAGTTGAACTGGAATAAAGGATTTCTGTCAAAATACAAGGGGTTCAGAGACATCCACATGGATGATATAGAATAATGTAGTTTTAAAAAGTAAACCCTAAAGAGAGCATCCTTGCCTTGCAGCATGCATTTAAACTAGTAAGTGTTGGATTTCCCGCTGGGGCAGATGAACAGCTCAGAGTGGGCAGTGCTCTGGTTTGAAAACTCCAGCTATTCAATAAACACCCTGGGCTTCCACAGGAGTTCTCAGTACTCTGCTTCTTGTGCTTATGCAAATCTGAATATTCTGTAATTGTGGCGTGGGTGGAGTTGTGATCATAACAAATGGAAATAGAAACATCAGTTCAGAAATGGCCCTGGGAAGGAGACAGACCTCCCTGCAATTAGGGCCTGTAGCACTGGAATGCAGGCTGTTCATTCCTCAGCCCAAATTGTCACTAATAAAGTCACTATTAACTCGTGCACTCCTTTACAAACCTTCCCAAGTCTTAAAATCATATTACAGGGCCATAAAATCATATTACAGGAGACGATGTAACTCTCTTCACAATATTCTTATCAGAAGCAAATGTTCTACTGGGATAAATGATGTCTGCTAATAATACAAAATTTGAATAGGTGAGCACAGAGCAGTCAGGCTGTGCAGAAGCTCACACTGGATTTGCAGCATCCTCCATCTTTCCCCACTTGCATATTTTGCAGTCATGACGTTTCTCTAAATAGGATGAAATATTTGTAGCAATCTTTTATACTAAAAAAAATGTAGTTATTGTAATTGTTGTAAAATCTAACTGCTTACACTTAACGATATTCATTGTGTTGTTTCTTTATGATGCATTTAATTAATAAATGTACAAATACAACCCTGTACAATATTTGTATAAAATATACAGATTTATGGATTTTAAAAATTGACCTAGTGTTCATGAAGAACTCAAATTAACCCCTCTGTAAAGGAACATAAAGGAACCACAGTCCATTCTTGGAAAAGGTTGTAAAGATTTCCAGAAGAAATATATTTTTCTTTTATCCATTTTTTCCAATTTTAGTTGGTTTTAAAGCTTCTTTATCACTGTACAGCTGGCCCAATCCAGAAGACCACTGAAATATGCAGAATTTTTATCTAAGGGTAAATGAAGTCTTGAACCTCACACTCAGACACCAGTGACCAATAGCTCAGCAATATTCAGATTCAAACTCATTGAGTGGTGCTTGATTCCTCTGATTAAGGATCTTTCAGACAAAGTCCAGAGAAGAAATCGATCCTTTGCATGAATCGATTGATTTGTAGTGTTTTCTATTGCATGTGCCTAAAACAAGCATTGTCTTCTTTTATTTTTAATGAAACAAAGGACTTCACGATGACTTTATATCTCAGACACTACTGGAAGGATGAGAGACTCTCATTCCGTAGCAACAAAAACAAAAGTATGACTTTCGATGGACGGCTGATAAAGAAGATCTGGGTACCTGATGTGTTTTTTGTGCACTCCAAAAGATCTTTCATCCATGACACAACTGTGGAAAACATCATGCTCCGAGTGTACCCCGATGGCAATGTCCTCTTCAGTCTGAGGTGAGGAGATACCCTTCCCTAAGAAAATCCGTGACTGCTGTTGTCAGGGATTGGCTGTAATTGAAATTACTGGAAATACTTGAAGTTAAAATTCTCATACTGGACTGGCATTAGTCCCCTCGCAGCACATAATGGGAAACTGGTGACCAATGGACCAGTAGGAAAATAAATTTACGATTGACAACATATTTTGTTCTATCATTCAGATACTGTTTCCTGTCAAGGGAGTTTATCAAGTGTTAATTCAGTGCCAGTGGCTCTAGCAGTATTGCTATTGTGTACAGTAAAGCCCAAAATTATTAGCAAAGAAAAAACATGGCTTTGGTTGTTTCTTGGTTTTTTTTAACCTGAATCTTTTAACACTGTTTTACCTATTTCCACCCTGGCTTACCAGTAAACATGCCAGTGAGACAAACCAGGGCTCTAGATTCTTGGTGCTGATACCAGCAGTGTTGTGTCACTAAAAGGAACTGGAAAGTGAAACAGCAATTCCAGAACTGGAATAGCAAGGTTGTTAATGTGCCTCCCTTCCATCTGCATGTTATTGCTTTGCTTTATGAAGGAGATTTGGATGATGTGGCAGAAATGGTTTTAATGGAGGAATTTTCCCCCTAGGGTAAAGAACCTGAGGCCTGTGCAATGCAGAAATCCAGTTTGTTACTGATTAGCCCTGTGCACAGAGGTGATTTTTCATCCAATCTGATAGTTTGAAGATTTATGGAAGCATTTGAGATTGTGGCTGTGCAATAGTTGTTCCAACAATTGGTGAATTTATCTCCTCTTTCATGAGGACATGCAGAAATCCTCACAACAGCAGCTCTACTCCACTTTAGTGTATGGTCAAGAATCACACTGGCAGTAAGGAACAATGAGGTGAAGTGTGTATTTTACTGCTGTATTAATTTCCATGATTCTAGAGAGAGAGGGAGGGTCAGAGGAACTACACCACTACACTAAAGCTTATATCAGTGATTCTCCAAGTGAGAAGTAGGAAATGTTCCTTAGATGTTCCTCAAAACACTGTTTTTTTGTATTGCCGGTTTTACATGCAGTAAGTAGATTATATTCCAAATACTAATGTGCAATAAATCTGCGTATTTCACTGTTTTTCTTCAGGGCCTAGGATTCAGGATTTTATTGAAGCAACGTAAATCAAAAATCCAGATTTGTTGCTAAAATAGTCTTTCTTTTCTTGTTCTTCCCCTGGTACTTTAGTCAAAAGGTGAAAGGTGGAAACACCCTTGGCTGGAAGCCTTATGCATGTCCCACTCTTAGGATCTCATTTCACGCCAGTAAAAATTCAGCTGCAGTGTGGTTACTGATCACAAATTTTCAAAGAGTGCCTGTATAACCAGTATAACCCTCACTGAAATTCCTGTAGAATTCCATTTCGGGAAAAATGAAAAATTGAATTAAACCATCAAATGACATGCAAGCTGTGACAAGAAAGGGAAATTTGGCAATATTTACCATATTTAAGTTGCTGCCCCTAGGAAGTTTGTTTGTTTGTGGTTTTTTTTGTTTGTTTTTTTGGTTTTTTTGGTTTTTTTTTTGTTCCTTATGAAATGCCAAGGGACATTTGTCCTCTAAACATTTGTGAAAAAGCAGATGGAATGCAAAATAGTCTTTACCTAGATTTCCTTAAGCTTTTTACAATATAAAGCATTTCGTTTGAGAGTAAGCGTTCCGAAATTGCAGCTACTCTTTTTTAGCAATTAAATATTATAACCATTCTAGCTGGGAAAATAGCACTTGGAATAATATTTGCTCTAATCTGTAACATTATCTACTTCAGTCTATGAGAAATCAAGTCAAGAAATGTGAACTCCCTTTGCTAATCTTCATAAGTGTAAACCTTCAAAGCAAAACCTGTGAAAGGCTAATGAAGGATCAGGCCAATGTAGGCTTTAAAAATCAAAGGTAATGTACTTAATAATAAAGATTATTTATGTTTAAAAAACAAAAAGATGATCTCTCACTGATTTAACTTTATCTCACTATCCTGAAGCTATTTTAGAAGCATCTAAAAGGGCAGAAGATCTCAATCAATAGGATTCTAAATAGCAGATTGGTTGGGGATCTCACTAAGATTGTCTGCACAGCTAAGAAAGCATGAAGTTTTTTATTTAATTTCTGTTTTTCTGTTCCTTTCTGCAGAATAACAGTTTCTGCTATGTGTTTCATGGATTTCAGTAGATTTCCTCTGGACACACAGAACTGTTCTTTAGAACTGGAAAGCTGTAAGTTTAATTCACAATTGTTCTTCACCCGTGCATTCTTACCAGCACTCCATCTTGTGCATAATACCTCTTTCACTTATTTTGATGTGCGACCTGAACCCTTCAGCATGTACATATTGAACAGTAGACAGTTTGGGACCTTTCCAGAACTCAGTGAGCTTTGGGAAGGTGGAAAAACCATGATGTACCCTGCTTTATTTCCACTGGGTTGATATTCCAAGGCCTAAATCTAAAAATCTGTCAAAAAGCATGAGGGTTTTTTTTTTCTGAGAAAGAAAAGAGCAAATTAAAAATAAAATGTCAATATTTGACCTGTTGAAAAAAAAAATTAAAATGAGTTCTTGTGTTACTGTGAAATATCTGCTTTTTCACCACTGGCTCAGTTGTAAGATTCTGGCAGGGCACAGGGCTGGGCTGCACTTGATCTTTGCAAACTTTTTTCATGTCAGCTTACAACTTGGTGTGAAAAAAAGGGTTCTTTGGGATTTTCTCAGATTGGCTGAGTGGTCTCCTCTCCATAAGAAAGGAAAGGAGAAGTGATTTACTTTAGTAACTTTATAACTTCAGTTTCTGCTTTCTACAGATGCATACAACGAAGATGATCTGATGTTGTACTGGAAACATGGCAACAAGTCCCTGAGCACAGATGAGCACATCTCCCTCTCCCAGTTCTTCATTGAGGAATTCAGTGCTTCCAGTGGACTTGCTTTTTACAGCAGTACTGGTATAGTAAGCCCCTCTCCTTGGAAGAGAGAAGCACAGGATAAAATCATGCAGAATGTCTTTCACGTTCAAATTCTTTGCTAATAAATGAGTGTGGCTGCTGAGAGATCAGTTAAGATGAGGTCTTGTCAGTCTGGAGCCTTGGTTCTCTTTGCATTACCAATGTAAAACTTTATTTTGGAAAAAAAGCCATGATAGTACCTGTAACTTCATATCTGACATTAAGAACCTGAAGGAAGATTAACAACAACCGAACACATGCTGTTACGAGCTCTTGCAAAATTGTGGTGCTTCTCTGAAAGCCACTGGAGTATTGAATTTACATGAATCTTTATGTCCTTACTATATAGAAAAACTTGAAAATAGAAATCCTAAAGGGTCAAATACTAGAAAGCAAACAAGATGAATTCCAGTGTGTTTTATTGGCTAAAATACCCCCCTCTTTTGGAGCTGTATAATGCCATTAAAAGTCTACTAACTGGAGGATTTTCATGAGGACATTTATTATGTATTCAGGTCTAATTCATAGTTTGCTTAATTTTTCTTGTTTATACATAAAGTTACAGGAAAAAGAATCCCTTTTGTCAGTGCTACGTAGTTTAAATTCAGGTTAATCTGCCCCAGACAGGTTTTTCTTTCTCCCTTTAGATCTTGTTCTGTACTTACTGGCAAACTGCACAAGGCTTTAGGAGTTTATTGTAGGCTTGATCTCATGCAAGGTGGCTTTTGTTTTCTTTGTATTTTTAGGTGCAATTATAAATTCTGAAATTCTTCTCTATGTAAGTAGTCTAACCATATGTTTTTAACCAGAGAAAACAGCACTCTAGCTATTGTACTTTACAGTCTCAGCCAATTCATTTCAGTTTGGATATTACCCTTTATATCAAAACAGATTAGTAAAGTAGAAATTATTCCATTTAATATGATGAAGTGCACAACACTTTGGAAAAAAGCCTTTAAGCCATACAGAAAAGCAGCAAATAGATTTATTTGTTGTATTTTATTTACAGGTTAGCTACTTTTTGCATTCAAAAAAGGGCCATTCAAGTTTGCAGTGGCTGATACAGAATGCAGAAGTTCCAGTTTAAATTGTGATGCAGCCTAAGCAGTGAGGAATTCACAGCTTGATAAGGTTCTTCACCCTTATCTCCTGCTCCTGTATGAGCTAAGAGCAGAGCTCCATCTTTCAAGAGCCACTGTCACATGAGAGGAGGGCAAGTGATACCCTGCGATCATAACTGTGCCTTGCTGAGAGCTACATCAAATTTGTCCTTGCTGCAAGAAGGAGACTGGGATATTTTCCACCAGACTGGGTTCCAGGAGCTCAGCTGGCTTCTTTCTGCCGTGCTCTTCTCATCAAAAAACACTTAGGCAAGCAAATGGAGCCTTCTGCACAGCAGTGCACCCTCACAATACCCCTGCACCCAGGGCTTTGCAGCACCCTCAGAGCGTCTTTCACTTTGCAAAGTGTAACTGCTTTACACTGAACATGCAGAGGTTCTGATGATGAGCTTGTTCAGCAGCATAAAGGTGAAAGGAAAGACTTTTTTTAAGTCACAGGGACGACCGGGAAGCACCTGAATAATGCTTGTAGCATATCTGTTAATCAGAATGCTGTTCTTTGTAGACTTACACTTGGCTTTGAGGTTTTGTTTTACTCAGGAGGTTCCATTTGTTTTTCTATTTTTTTTCTTGTTGGAAGAAAATTTATGCTGCAAGTAAATGATAGTGGAGAACAATCAGCACCACTCTAATGTGTGTCATCATTCCCACAAAGCAGCTTTCTGCATTTCAGGTTCTGCATATCCTTTCCTGTGAATCTCAGTGAACGACACATGTAGTGTTTAGGCTTTTGGAGTTCGCAGACCTCCAAAGGAGCAACAATTTAAATCCATTTTAGAGACAATAATTTTTAAAAGAAAAAAAAACCTTCTCCACAACTGAAAACACAATAGAATGTTTAATATTATTTGGGGTTAATTTTGAGATGCTCTTTTCTATAGAGTCACTCATTGTGATGGCAGGACTGCTCCAGCACAGGCTCACGGATGCCTCTGTCTGTCCAGGACAGGCAGATGCTGTGCAGCCACCCACTTTTGCCTTTTTACCTCACTGTAAGCTGGTTTCCCTGCCATGGCAGGAGGTACAGCACAGATGCAGTGCTGCACAGGCAGAGCACACCCCAAAATTCACTAGATGGCACCCTGTCCTCTAAAGTGAGCGCTGGGCCGGCAGGCAGACAGCTCCAACCAAAAAAAAAAAAAAAAAAGGAAGGAAGAGCTGTTTCTTGTCAGGTATTTGTAGCAGGCTGCTTTTCAGAGGAGGCAGGGTGTTGGCATCACTGGACAATTGGATCCTGTCTGTATTCTCCTGGTACTTTCACTTGAAGTCTGTTTAATTTTTTCAGTTTCCTAATGTCAGTTATAACAGAATATTTTAGATATGCAGCCATGGTCCTTCACTCCCATAAGTGAGGTAGGATGGACAGTTTGTAAAGCACTGTGTAAAACTAAGGTGGTGGCAAGATTTCTGAGGCATTTTTTACTCCTGATGTGGATACACCACTCCTGCTAGGAGGAGAGGGCCAGCAAACAGAGATCACAAACAACACAGCTCTCTTCTCTTCTTCTCCAACCTGTTCTTTTCCCTTTTATCCAATAGGTTGGTACAATCGACTTTTTATCAACTTTGCACTCCGCAGACATATTTTCTTTTTTGTGCTACAATCCTATTTCCCAGCCATGCTGATGGTGATGCTGTCTTGGGTTTCATTTTGGATTGACAGAAGAGCTGTTCCTGCCAGGGTGTCACTAGGTAAATCCTTACTGTATATTCTTTGGGAAGTATAGAATGGAGAGGGGAGGGGTTTGGAGTTCCTTAAAAAATTATTTACACGGGACGTGAGCAAGTGTATCAGGTAATTGCCTGAACAACACTGTTATTACCACTGTTGTCAATTTTTACTGTTTACTGTCACTGTTTGTTTTATTGTCACTGTTAACAATTTTTATTATTATTACCTGTAGTCAATCTCTGCATTTGGAAATGGGATGTTTGTTCAGACTGGCTTTGCTAGATTTGGAAATAGCTCCCATGACACAGAAGCAAAAAAGGGATGATTCCGCAGATTTCCTGATGTAGAAGTTTACTTACTTGTTAAACCTGTGTTTTCCTTCCCTCTTCCCAGTAAAGTAACAGGTTGTAACAGGCAGGCAGATCCCTCCCCAAATTCATGGATCATTAGGTGTAGCACAATCTATTGACAAGCTCTGCAGCTCTTCTTTTTCTCAAGAAACATTTGTTACCTTCCTACCAGCCTGGAACCAGCTGCCTGTGTGGCAAAGCTTTTCATTGTTGGGCACCTTAGAAATGTTTGCTTTGGTGTCTTAGCTGTGCAAGGCACACAATCTTCTGTGGAAGCCAAAAAGTAAGTTCTGAACACCTCAGCTCAGGAGAAAAGGGCTAATTACAGTGCTTTTTATAGAAGTTTAAATTTTTTTCTCAGTGGTGAATAAGTGGGTGCCACTTCAAGGCTGTCTTTTTTTGTGAATATAATGCTGATGGCCTTGGAATGAGTACATTTTTTCAAAAATTAGGATCTCTGAAGATCTGATGGGAATTTGTTAAGGTATATAAAGCAACTGTAATGCACCTGAGTCCTACAATGGTCCGTTTAAACTAAAGAAGCTCCTGTTCTTTCTTCTCACTGATGCTGGTCCCAAAAGCCAAGTATATGTTGCCATATTTCTTAGACAAATGAAAAAGCCCTCAATTTTTCTCTGTATCAATCTAGAAAAAACAGGACGGAAGCTACTCAGGTCCCTTTCTATTGGCACAGTCTAAAGCTATTAATACATGAGATGTAAATCTATTTGTTAATCTGAAAACAAATTACGGTACCTCCTAGCTACTTTTATTAATGCATCTGCCAATTCCTTTTATTTATAAGAAATTTAACTTTAATCTTTAAAAATAACTTTTTAATTCTCAGTAGGCCATCTTTAATGTTGTCAAGATGGTTTTGCTGATCATGTTCTTTATGTATGGGTTTCTGCAGAAGGTTATGCATCAGGAATTCTATGAATAAAGTACATTTCATTAGCATAATCATACATAATTTATAGGAAACCTTAACAATGAAGTTTAATAAGCCTAGCTCCTTAGCCTAGAGTATGTGTACATTAAAGAAATTGATTTCCTCTTATATGGTGTATTTCAAACTCCATCCTTCAACCTAAGGAACCTGCAAAGAGGGAGGGGGAATCCTCTTGTATGTTCCAGTGGACTTGAACTAATATAGAACTGGAGGTGGGCTACACTGAGAGCCAGCTGACAGTGCTGTCTCACAGACGTCAAGATGTTTTCACTTCCAGAGTTACATTAATTTCTTTAAAAGCAGGGCCTGAGTTGGGTGTTGTTTTTTTTCCTGAAGTGGAGCAAACTAAAATGAGATGAATAGATGATGTAAGAGAAGAGATTGAAAAGATGAGGGTGAAATTCTGGTCCCACTGAAGCAAACAATAATTTTTTCTTAAGTTTCAGTGGCTGTAGCATTTTTATGCTAGATTGTTTTTAGAGAGCCATGGAGTTATGACAGAGACACACAGGCTGATGTACGTTCTCAAGAAATACAATTTGAGAAAGGGTTGGGAGGGAAAGTAGTGATTCTTCAGTGATTTTCCTGGACAAGAAAATGTGCAGTGGTGACCCTGGCTCTGGGAGGTGAGGGACGACCACAAACCTGCTTTTACTTGTGTGTGGCAGTGCCCAAAGCTGTCAGAGGAATGTGTTCCTTATGCTGCTCAATGACCATTCTGAGCAGAGAGATGATTTAGTGCTTTCAGTATTGTGTGTGATGGGTCCTTCACGGTTCACTCCACTTTCAGAGCCTGTGTGCTGAAGTTAAAGGCAGTGTCAATCACAGGCCCTCACAAAGCTGTGCTGTCCAGCAGTGGTGGAGCTAAACAGAACCACTATTGTGGTAACCTCGCTTTTCTCGTTGGCAGGTATAACTACAGTGCTGACAATGTCGACCATCATGACAGGAGTAAGTGCCTCAATGCCTCAAGTGTCTTACATAAAGGCTGTGGATGTGTATTTATGGATCAGCTTCCTTTTTGTCTTCCTGTCAGTCATTGAGTATGCGGCAGTGAACTATCTCACCACAATTGAAGAGAGAAAACAACTCAAAAAAAGGGGCAAGGTACAACTCTCTTGTGTTTTGTTGTCTTCTGAAAGCATCATGGATGCCACAGAGTAATCCTGATATACCCCGTGATGACAGAACAGTAACAATCTCTGTCTCCACTCTGTATCTCACTTTTTTCTTTTTTTAACTTGGATGAAGGGAGAAAAAGTGTCATCCTCTCTGAGATCCTGAGAAGGTCTGTGCTTTCTCTCCCTCTTCTTGTCGCAGAGGTTAGGGATAATTTTTTGCCCCCTTTTTTCCCCTTGAGGGAAGGTAACAGAAGGTAACCTTCCTTCTGTTCTCAAATACCTATCATTCAAGGTATTTTTCCTGTCTCTGAAATAGACCTCAGCATGCCCTCATATGATATTGCTCCCTGTATCCTGTTTCTTTTTTGTCCCAAGACCAGATGAATGACGAGGTCATTTTTAGAAAAGTGTGTCTGAAGCAGAAATAGTCACAAGTTAAACATCTGCTTTCTGTGAAGTTCCACTTAAAGCCTTTGCTTCAAGAATATCCCCTGTGTAAACTCATTTGCTGGAATATCATGAGGGGAATAACACAGAAAGGGATGCATATGTTCCTCACATGATTTGATAATCCCATCAAAAACCTACTCCCAGAAATGTTTGAAGTCATTTCCCACAACCACAGCAACACAGACCTACAGGAGGGTTTGATTGTTCTACTTCAGAAGCTGAGGCACGTATTGCCAGCCAGCAGCTGGCAATAATCAGGCAAACAAGTGTGTTTTATGACATTTCCTTGCTCATGTCTTGCTCAAGGGGGCAGGCCCCACAGAGAGCCATACTGTGAGAAAGCCCTGTTCTTCACATGCTCTCCACAGAGAGAGCAACACTGAAGGGAAAGCTTTCTGTATTTTCTGTTTTATTCATTTATAATTTGCCAAAATGGCTCCTGCTAGACCCAGAGTAACTCTTTCTTTGTTGCCAGGCCTCAGGAATGTACAGCATGGATGCAGTGCAAGCGATGGCTTTTGACGGCTGCTACCATGACACAGATGTGGACATGGACTTGAGTCCCTACCCAGACCCCTGTGAGGAGAATGAGACCAGGGCAAGTCAAACCAACATCTCCAATGAGGACACACCTCGCTTGAAGAGGAAGAGATCTCTGAAGGGAAATGTGGGCAGGATTATTTTACAGAACAATCATGTCATTGACACATATTCCAGGATTATATTTCCCAGTGTATATATTGTGTTCAACTTTTTTTACTGGGGTTTGTACATGTGAACAAAAATGCTTATAAACTAGAGATGATTTTGTGTATGAGGGTTGCATCATAATGCAACAGCAGCAGAGGAAAAGGTTCAAATTTTCCAGAAGAGACTTCTGCATCAGGCCTGGGCTGGTTTGGTCAGCAGCAGAACTCTTCATGAAAAACTCTTGTGTGTCTGGGTTCTTTGCCAGCTGGACTGTGCAGTGCTTCACAGGGGTGATCCCATGCACAGGCTCCACTGCAGCAGCACAGGATCTGCTTGCTCACTAAGGGAGCCCTTTGCCCCTGAACAGACAGCAGCCCCCACCTGAGCTATTGCCCTGTCTCTGTCTGCACTCTGACCCTTCCTCTTGAATCAGCCTCTCTGTGCTTCACCTGGGCTCTGTTTTGGTTGGCAATCGGCATCAACTGCCTTGGGATATCTCCTGTCCTTGTTTCACTCCCTGCATTTCAGTTTTCCTGGGCAACCTGTGCACACCTCAGAAGCCTCTGCCCTCGGATAGGAACCAGGTGGAAAATCATGGCTTAGCAGTAAAGAAGGGACCAGCAGGAAGCAAGGCTGATGGGGCTTTGTAGACTGTGCATCATCAACACCTCAAGAAAACCCCTCACCCTTGTCAGCTGTCCGTGACTCTCCATGGGACCTCTGTTTTGGAGGAATCTTGCTCCCCAGTCCCTGAGGAAGCACAGGAACAATGTCCCAGACCCTGTGGACTTGCAGCCACCTCCCAGTGTCACCAGCATGAACTGTGCCCTTCACATATCACCCACACACCTCTGCACCCTGTGCCTCACCTATACCTGCTGTAATCCCCTGTTTTCTGCAGAACCCTGTGGTTTAGAAACACAGGCTTTGAGACAGAGATTTTAGACAATTTTGTCAAGAGAATAAACCAACCATGCCTTCAGTTGTTCTGCTTTATGTTGCACCTGAGCTTGGGGTTTTGCCTCCCTCCCTCTCCCTTGTGCTTTTGAGATTGAATGTTCCAGTGAGGAGAAGCTGCATCTGCCCCTTGCAGCAGTGATCCTCAGCACAGTTCCAGGAAATAAAAGGAAACAGCTGTGCCAAAACAGAGACATGCACAGGAAACCTGTCAGTCTCAGATGAATCCAGCATGGAAATATCCTTAGGTTCAGGCTAAGGAGGCTGAATTAAGGATGTTCAGGGATACACACAAAAAGTATTCACAGCTCCAGAAAAGAACCAAGACTACTTTTGCAACTTTCTGGGATAAGGAGAATTTTCCACTAAATTCCTTGGGTTCATCTGTCATTTAATGAGCTGAGTTTATATTTACAAAGTCAGTTCAAAATGATCATTTGTGGTGGCAAAAAGTGTCACAAGGTAAATGCTTGGTCAAGTTTATTGGTCAAGGAAGTGGCAATAAATTTGGAAGCCTAAATCACTCTCTGGTTTTTTTATTTACTTATATATATTTTTAAAACTTATTTAATTTAGTTGTTTTTCTTGCTCCCATCTCGTTTGTTCATAGCATGGTGATGTCTCTTACTTTTTCAAAGAGCTGCATTTGTCAAGCTCCCAGTTCCAGAGCTGGAGAAGTGGTGACACAGTGCCTGCTGAGTGACTGAAACCTCACGGAGTGAGTGGGACAGATCGCTGCCAAACAAATGTATCAGAGCTGAGACAGCTTTGAGACTTTGCCAGGAAATCCTGTCATGGAAAGCAGAACCATACCAGGAATGACAATGCTGGGAATGCAAAGCCGAGGGACACACAGGCTTTGGCAACAGTAACAGCATGCCAGACCTCAAGCTGAGCAAATGTATAGTGTAGCTATATATAAAAATACACCATCACAGCCTTGTTCCTGCAGTGCCATATGAGGCATCCTGCACAGATGTTCCAGATTGCCTGAGAAGATCCCATCTAGTTGCTCCAGATGTGTGATGTGTCTTCTAAGCTTTTCACATGAACTAATATAACATCATTGTTTTCACATTTTTTTAAACCTGTTTTACAAGAAGAAGTATTTGTGTAGCCAACAGCGAAGCCTCAGGCTCCAACAGAAAATATACTCCAAATCAGTTCTCTTTTCTAAATTCCTTACAGGATTTGCAGCAGCAGAAGCCCTCCAGGACAGCACGCCCAAGCCCTGTGTAGGCTGCCCAGCAAACTGGTCCACAGGTGGAAGTGTGGAGGAAAAGATGGAGAAAGCTGTTGATCCTTTCAGGTGTGAATGTAACCATTGGCAAAGGGTTCTCCCCACCCAGAGTACTACATTCCAACCCTCCTACCCTGGGCAGGGACACCTTTTATTAAACCGGGCTGCTCAGAGCACCATCCAGCCTGACCCTGAACACTTTTCAGGGATGGTGCATCCACAGTTTCTCTGGGTAACCTGTTCCAGTGCCTTGCCACCCTCACAATAAAGAAGTTTTTTTAATAATATCCAATCTAACCCTGCCCTCTTTCAGTTTGAAGCCGTTCCCCCTTGTCCTGTCACTACATGCTCTTGTCAATGATGATAGAACTTAACTGTGTGCTTTTACAGCAAAGCTTGTAATTATGTTCTTAATGCAGTGACATGGATGATATCGAGATCAATTATGCTTAAAAAAAAATCTATTGCTTGTATAAATAGTAAAAGATAACAATCAGTATTTCAACGAATTATTTCTCGTCTAGAGGGTGCTAGAGGGCTGGCTATAGCTCCCATGACCCTGCTCTGAAGTGTGTGTTAACTTCCTGACAGGTATGGTAATAAATACTTTCAGTCAGTTTGTCTCTACAGACCAGCACGAAGTCTTTAAAAAGGTATTCACGAATATTTCCCATTCCTGCTGGTTTTGCAACCAGTCCTATGTGTAGGTTTTATGTCCCACAACATTTACTGCGAGTTAAAGCACCACAGGCATTATGTAAATACATACCCGTGTGAGTGTTCATCCCGATGGCATTCAGGCAGATATGCTGAGGGTACTTTGCGGATTTTTGGAGCAGAAATAACAGCTAATCATGGTTTGTGTGACCGGGCCGAGGTGCAGGATGTGGCCTCGCTATTTTTAGCATCTGCTGCTACACCCTTTTGCAGTAAGAAAACATCCTGTGGGTGTTAGTGTAGGTGATGCAAACTTTTACGTCTGGACAACTTCATTATTCTTAAAAGTTTTATAATTCTTCAAACTATCAGTGCATGAGAACAAAGCTTTAGCAAAGCCTACCTAACATTTCTTTTCTGAAGTCATTAGCCAAGGTAAACTAAACAATTAACAGGCTTATTCAAAAACATTTCCAGACGTTTTCATGTGCTTGGTGAGGATTCTAAAGATTTCTTTGCAGGAGCCTCAGGGAGAGAACAGGCTTTTGGTCCAGGAAAAGATCCTGCAGCTAAAGCCCAGACACTGTTGTGTGTATGAAGTAAAATTTAATCCTTTCAATAAGTTCAGTGGTGATACTGTCGCGTTCCTGCTGGAATACACACAGGAATAACCCTGGAATAGTGCTGTATTTCCTACTGGCCGCCCGGAAGCGCCTCCTCCCGTGACACCCAGCGCGGCAGCGACCGCCTCCTCCTTCCAGCGGCACATCCTGCGGCGGGGGGGGCCCAAAGCAGCCCAGATCTGATCCGATCCGA
>VZRN01005622.1:672095-766331 GCA_013397935.1 Dasyornis broadbenti | reverse complement strand
AAGGGAGGGGATGGCAGCAGCGGCGGGTGCGTGTCGCCAGAGCCGCTGCGTGGTCTCAGTGTTCGCCTTCATTCCCGCTGCTTCCTGGGCCGTATGGGAACACGCGGGGTGCGAGGGACACTGGTGACAACAGCTGCCCCCGAGTGAGGCCCCTGCTGCTGCTCGGTTCTTGCTCCAGCCCTGCCGAGAAGGACCTGGGGGTGCTGGGAGATGGAAAGTGGGAGCTGAGCCGGCCATGTGCTCTCGCAGCCCAGGGAGCGATCGTGCCCTCGGCTGCAGCCGAAGCAGCGAGGCCTGAGTGAGGCAGAGGATTCTGCCCCTCTGCTCTGCTCTCCTGAGATCCCGTTACATTGCTGCATCCAGCCCTGGGGTCCTCAGCACAGCAAGGACAGGGACCTGCTGGAGCCAGTCGAGAGGATGCCACCAAAATGATCAGAGAGCTAGAGCACCTCTGCTATGAAGACAGGCTGAGGGAGTGGGGGTGGTTCAGCCTGGAGAAGAGAAGGCGTTCCAGGGTCTTCTTTGCAGCCTTTCAGTACTTAAATGCTGTAAGAAAGCCAGGAAGAGACTTTTTACCATGGCCTGGAGTGAGAGGACAAGGGGGAATGGTTTTAAACTGCAAGAGGGTAGGTTTAGATTAGATGTAAGGGAGTTTATTTTTTCTGGCGAGGGTGGTGAGGCGCTTGCACAGTTTGCCCAGAGAAGTTGTGGCTGCCCTATCCCTGGAAGTGTTCAAGGCCAGGCTGTATGAGGCTTTGCCCAAACAAATAGTGGGAGATGTCCCTGCCCGTGGCAGGGGGTTTGTGCCAGGTGGTCTCTTCCAACCCAAACCGTTCTGTGGGTTTACAATTGTAATAACTAACAAAACACTGCAGAAAAGCACATGGTGTAAATGAAGCGGTGTTCTGTGAACAGCACATACCTGAATTTAACTTCATTTGATCAATGGGAGTGAGCTGAGAGGTTGATATGATGGATTTGGGTCTGGAACTCAAAACCGGCAATTTGTGTGGTTGCATTTGTGTTCCTGACATTTGGGGAATGTCAGCTTTGATCTTAGTGCCAGCAGCATCTTCAGATCTTGCTCTCAACCAGGGGCTAATTTTCAGTCTTTAATTTTTAAGCATTCCCTTGCCTCATGTAGAGCAGTAGCTTGCTGCTGCTGGGAATGTCCATCCTGACAGGAAGGTGGAAATGTGAATTCCCTCCTGCAGAACTGAGGTCACCACAGGCTACTGTTGAGGGGATTGCTAAAGAAGCATTGCCCAGGAGCTGGGGGATCAGCAGGGTGTCCTGCTACAGGGGAAAACTTAGTGCTGCTTGGAAATACCAGAACTGGAGTTTAAGTTTTAGGATGAGGGATCTGTGTAAATAAAAGCATCTCAGTACATTGAGAGCATTTGCTTTTCAGAGTAAAGCTGCCATTTTTACTCGGAAATGAAAAAATCAGCATGTTCTAACTCATGGCTAGGCTTCACAAACTCGCTCAGACGTGCCCAGAGTCAGTTTGAGTTGGCTTTTTTGTTTTTGTATAATGGTAGACAGCATACTGTGTACTTGGAAAAAGAAAGTGAATGACTTTCAGCTTTTAAATGAAACATCTGTATTTGTATGAAAGAATTATTTTTATTCTACATAAACCACAAAGTCTGACAGCTTGGCAGAAATCAAAGCAGAATCTTGGCGTTTTAGTTTTTAAATTGGTAAATTTTACAAGTTTTAAACTTGTAGATTTAGTAATTACATAGCATCCAGAAAGGCCTAACAATGTTCTCTCTTGTAAACTGTTACTGTTCAGGGAAGTGTAATAAGAGTACAAGTTCCTGATCCTGTCTCCTCTATCTCCCTCTGCATCTTGCCACTAAATCTCTTAAAGCTGAGATTTTTTTTTTTTTAATGATTTGCAGCTGTTGCTACAGAAGACCACTTGAGCACAGGTTCTTTGTGTGGGTGGGCTCCTGCACTGGTAACGATTACTTTGGTTTCACCACATGTTCTTTGGTATAAACTCAGCTGTGGAAGTTGAGCTCCTGTGAGCAGTGGCTCTCAGCAGAGTCCTTTGGAGTTTGCTGAGGTTTGAGAGGCTTGGAGGCCTGCGTGGAGCAAATAGTGAGCCCTGAAGCCACAGCTGCTCCCAATGTGCTCTGATTCCTGCTGGATAAGGCAAGAGCTGCTGCGCTGGGCCTGTGAGCTCTTGAGCCCGTGTTACTGGATAACTGTTCTGGCTCTCTCTCCTTTTGGACAGGAAGATGCCCAAGAAAGGAGGGAAGATTGCTGACATGGGGAAGGAAACACAGGCACAGTGTAAACGGCCCAAGTTGGATGCAGCTGGTTCTCTGTCGGTCCTGAGTTTTGAGAGCCCAGACAGCCTCTTCAGGAGCTTGATCTCTCCCATCGAAGAAGAGGTGTTTTTCAGGGACTACTGGGAGCAAAAGCCACTGCTTGTTCAGAGAAATGATGCTCTGGTGGCTGCTTACTACCAGTCCCTATTCCAGCTGTCAGACTTGAAGGAGCTGTGCAGCCAGGGCCTGTACTATGGGCGAGATGTAAATGTCTGCAGGTGTGTGAATGGAAAAAAGAAAGTTTTAAATAAAGAAGGCAGAGTGAATTACATACAGCTGAAGAAGGATTTCGACCAGAAAAAGGCAACCATACAGTTTCATCAGCCTCAGAGGTTTAAGGTGGGATTTGTTTCATTGTAATTGATGTTTACTTTATAATGTGGTGTGGCTTTGCTTGGGTTGCACTAGACATAGCTTCATATCTGCCCCCAGGGGAAGTAGTTGACATCAATGACCAAGATTTCATGTGAAATCTTCACATGAACTGTATTAAAACACAGTTTATCCTTCTGCACTGCCCATCATGTTTCATTGCTCTGTAGTAAGGACAAAGTCTGATTCATGCTATAAGATTAAGTATTCTTGTAAAAAAAAATTGCCATTTCACATAAAAGTTTAGAAAAAAAATGCATATAATTGTTGATTAGGTATCTGTGCTTTAATAATCCCTTTTGCACCGCTTTTTCCTTGTGCAAACAGGGCCTTTTTTACCACTTGCCTTTAATCAAGGGTGAGGTGTGAAACCATGTAAAATATTTCCAGGACACTCCACTATTCTTGCCAGTGGCTTAGCTTTGAATTGCACCATGGCAGTGACCCCACCCCATTTTAGCTGAGTGCCCTCAGTCTTTGTGTGTGGGAAGGAGGCAGTGGTGCTGCACAGTTGTGAAGGACTTGGATACTTGTAGGTGCTTAGATTTATGCAGTCCTTTTTCTTGTCCCAAGGTGCCAACACAAACTAACTGTGAGGTGGACCCAAATCCTCAGCTGAGTCCCATGGGTAGTGTCACTGACTGATCTCAGCTGCTGGCATCTCCTGGTGTTCCCCTGTCACATCCTGAGTGTGGATGAGTAAAGTTTCTGCTTGAATATTCCCAAGCAGTTGGAGTCACTTGCGAAAGGTCCCTGACCTTTGTTATATTCTCTCTTTGATTCAAGTCCTGCACGTGTTTGTTTTCTTTGAGTGTTTTGCTGTTGGTGGAGTGTGGGTGGTTTATTCTCCTCTCTTTAGCCTCATTTTTGCCTGCTTTTGCAGCCTGAAGATGGTACGGGAAGGAGAGCAAAGGACAGTATTCTGTTGAGGCACCAGATGTTTGGCTTACCCATTCCTTTCATGGCAGATCTCCTTTGCTTCTGCAATGCTTCCCTTCAGGAGAAACTGCTTGCCAGGCTGTGTGTCCCTGTGGGGTTGTCACCATTCTTCCCCAGCGATGGGCTGGTGGCAGCCAGGCTTGGCTGAGCTCTTCAGTAGTGACAGCATCATTTTTCTTTGTATAGGAGGAGCTGTGGAAGATTCAGGAGAAGCTGGAGTGCTACTTTGGGTCTCTGGTAGGGTCCAATGTTTACATCACTCCCCAGGGGGCTCAGGGCCTTCCTCCTCACTACGATGATGTTGAGGTAGGAGAACACCACCTCTGTGGGCTCCTGGCAGTGGATGCCTCTGTGTGTGCTTCCACCTCTCCCCCAAATAAACATTCTAGAAACACTTCTGTTTTTCCACTGAAAACTTAGGGTAATTATTTGCAAGTGGTTCCTTATATATTTTTGCTAAAAATTTACTAATAGTAATGGCTAAATGTAAGTGACTGGAGAGAAACAGGGATTTCCAAATTTGGAATAAAACAAATCACACTTCTTAACTCTTCCCCCTGTTGTCTCTAAATAGAACAAAAGAATTTAGTTCAAATGCAAATTTCTGCATTTAGAAATCTAAAAAGCAGTGTGAAAGGAATTGTTTTTGTGAAAGGAATTGTATCCTAGGGAGTAGCTGAGAGCAGGGAAGGGGAAAACCTGTGTTGTGTTTGTCAGAAAAGCAAACGGTGCCACTATTGTTTGCTTCCTGTCCCTGATTTCTGGCTTGGTTCCACAGACTTGGCAGGTCAGAAGATAAATTAAAATACCTGATGAGTTATATGTGTGAGGGGCAGCAGGACTTCCTTAGGCCCCCCCCAAAAAATTTGGATTTATGGTCTTTTGCAGGTATTTATCCTTCAGCTGGAAGGAGAGAAGCACTGGCGACTCTACAAACCAACAGTGCCTTTAGCTCGGGAGTATAATGTTGAACCAGAAGATAGAATTGGGAATCCCACACATGAATTCATATTAAAGGTATCATAATTTAATTGCTTTAGGTGGACTGGGCTGTGGTAGCCAGAGAAGTAGTCATGTTTTGTAGGCTCTTAGAAGTAGCTGATATGACCAGATTTAAGGGCCGTAAGATTAAAATGGAATCAGATTTCATCCCTGTTGCTTTATTAACTTTCTCTTTGTGCTGCTGTTTATAGGACAAGTCATAAGCGAACTGAGCTTTCCTTTGTGGAGGCAATTTCATGTGCTTTGCACTTCTTTCTTGTCTTGACTTTCCTTACCTAAATTTTTTTCATTGTGAATATTAAATTTACATAGGTGAGAAGACAGCGGGGAGGAAGGTTGCACTTGTTAAGTGTTTTCACTAAACATTTCAGACAATGGGGTTGTAACAGATTACCATTTTTACAGACTATTTGGCTTTTCTTGTGGAACACTGGCCTTTTCTTTTGATGTGATCTGACCAAATTCCCATGGCACTGCTCCTCTGCCAGCAGGTTAATCTCAGCTGCTTCTTTGCCCCCTTCCCACAGCTCAGCAGGAAGTGTGAGCTGTGTGTGTGTTCCATCATGTTAAAAGCTCGTGTTTTCAGACAGGTGTAGAGCAAATATTGACAGGAGGTTGGGAAGTTTAAAGTGTTGGATTTCTGACTCTGAGCGCTTTGTGTTGTTAAAGTGTACATTGGAGAATTGCTCGATTTTGTGATTTTTAAAGTACATATTGTCAGTCTGTCTGCTCAGAGAGTATTTTCTCTGCTGAGACTGGAGTAGGGTTTGACCAGGTGGCCTAAATGTATCCATTCTCTTTCATTTTCTTGCAGCCAGGCGACTTATTGTACTTCCCAAGAGGGACTATTCACCAGGCTGACACTCCTCATGGGATCTCCCATTCAACACACGTGACCATCAGCACCTACCAGAACAAGTAATTCCTCCTTATTTCTTGTTTTGTATGGCTTTCCTCTGCCAGATGGTATGTGTGAATAGTGGAGACCTGAAGCTGGTATTTCAAGGGGCTGATGTCCTGTTTCATAAAATAAATAACCACCTTGTAGTGAGCCCTGCTTGGGTCCTTCCTGTGTTCATCCTGTGTAGTCCTTGTGTGGTTTGTTTTCCTCTGAGTATTACAGGGATAGGGCACGTCACCTTCCCCCCAGAGATGTGGTGACATGGAATATATGTAGGTACCTCACTGTTACATAGGTGCCCTGCAGTTAGGGACAGAATCTAAGTGTTGAGGTAACAATAATTGAAGTTTTGGGGTTTGGGGGAAGGAGGGGAGCGAGATCGTTGTTGTTTGAAGCAGCCTGTTTGCCAGGTTTTCATGCAGCAAGCTTGATTGCTTTTTAATTGCTTTTTAAATTATTTACCAGCTGGAGATTTTAATGTGGGAGATAATGCTACAACTGCAAACTCAACTGTTGTGTTTAAAAACCCTCACCAGTGGCTGAAGTTGCTGTTCATTTCATAATCCAGATAAAGAGCCATGAGTTATTCCTTTCATCAGGTTTTCTCCTGTATTTGATGGTCACCCACACCTCTTCTGACAGATTCTTCCATGCAAATATTTCCTGCTAATCTGTGTTTTTCATCTCCTACCCCATGTATGAGAGTCAGTTTTTTTTTTACAGGTTAGGTCCTTGTCCCCATTGGAACATCATTATCACGCAGGGAAATGCTGCTGCTGCCACCTAATCAGCCTCTTAGATGCTGGGCTTGGAGTCATTGGCCTGAGTTAGGAACTGGGAAGGATTTCAGTTATCTGCAAAACAGGGCAGAACAAGTTTGGGTGTATTTTAGATAAGTGTGAGATGATTCTCTAACCACCAGCTGTGCCATTGTGGAAGCCCAGGATGTCAGGGCTGCTGGTATCTCTTCCTGTGGCCAGTGTGTACAGCAGAGTTTGTCCAGCTGTATGGATTTATCGGTCAAGGAGTGCTGAGAAGCCAAGGATTCAGTTCTTTATAGTGGGATTGCTGGAGATCTGCAGCCTTGTGTGGAGTCAGTGCAGTTTCTCCATGGCTGCGCGAGCCCAAGGCCAGTCCAGTGCGTGACTTGTCAGGAGTTCCCTGGGGATGTCTGTCACGAGTGAGGAGAGTAACACGAAAAGCTTCAAGACTGCTCTTCTTCTAAGGTTAAAAAGTGGAATCATCATCCATTAAGGTTATTGGCAGTGAAGTGTAAGAGCCTTCCTCTGCCCCTGCTGTCAGCAACTGTAGGTAAAATAAGCAGCAGTCCTGGTGTTTTGATTTGGCTTGTAGATGGAGGTATGATGTGGAAACATTTCCTTGGAAAATTGCAGAGAATGCCTCAAAAATAGCTGTGGAGGAAGTGCTGGTAGAGGTGGCACGTTCAGGTATTTTTAGGCACCAAGACAAAAGGGACATCTCTGTGTGCTGGAGCGGAGTTTGGGCCAGATCCCAGCAGGCAGAGAGGTGTGCACGTGTGGGATAAGCAGGGCAGTTTGGAAAAGCAGTGAGTAGCTAAAGACACTTGCTGGCAGGTGGAAACTGGGGTAAAGAGAAGCAGTGAGAAGTAGGTGGTGTCCAATTCCTTCTCTTGGCTAGAGTTCTTCCTTCCCACTGGATAGCAGACTGTTAAACATTTGAGTTGAGATCATTAAAAAAAAAAACCTGAGACTATAAATGATAATTATTTTACATCTTAACACTACTTTAGTTAGGGGAAAAAAAAAAGTAAGATGAGTGTTTTATTTTAGTGCAACTATTTCAGTAATTTTTTTTCTTCCTGTCCTTCAGCTCTTGGGGAGATTTCTTACTGGATGCAATTCCTGGCCTTGTGTTTGATACAGCAAAAGAGGACGTGGTGCTGCGTACAAGCATTCCAAGGCAACTGCTCATGGTTAGTAGGTGGGGCTCAGGGAATAATGGTGCATCCAGGGGATCTGTCAGACAGGCAAAGTTCCTGTCAGGCCAAGCTTCTGAATCTTTAAAAGTCAGTGAATCTGTGAATTGCTGTGTGACCTCCTTCTGGTGGTCCTGCCCTGCTGCTGATCAACTCCTCAGTGTGCAGGAGGAACGAGGGTCTCTTCAACTGCACTTGCAATCCTTTAGCCCAGAGCAAGGGAGAGCGAGACTCAGCTTTGCTTTGGGAACAGCTTGTGGGGAAATGTGTAAAAGAAACAAAAGTTGGTTTGGGACTAAGCAAAGATAAAAAAGGAATGTCCAGATTTTCACTGCTTTGCTGCACTGCTTTAGGCCTGGTCTGTTCAACTTGAATTCTGTGTGGGTATTTAGCAGGTGAATACAGCTGAGTCCACCAAAAAGCTGAGCAGCCTTTTGAGAAGGCTTGCAGACCGTCTGGAGAGCACCAGGGAACTGAGGTCATCTGACATGAAGAAGGATTTCATTATGCACCGGTTGCCACCGTGTTTGGAACGTGACTCTGATCTTTTGACTCCAGGTAGAGTTTGAACTTCCTAAAACTGGCTAATGTGATGGTAGAGCTGTTGCTAGCTCTGCCTTGTATAATTTCTAGCTTTTCATGGTAGGCCAAGATCACAGTCTAGCCTCAGCTTTGTGAGGTGCCTGGCTCTGTGTTTACACACCTCTGTTGCTTAATTCCTGGTGTCTGGTGGGAGAGATGACACATCTCCCTTAGAATGAAATAAAGTTTATCCTAGAATTAAAAAGTCTTTCTCCCTCCACCACAAGTTTGAGAATATGTGGGTGTGGAAGCACAGGTTAACAAAACAAATCTGGCTACAAGAGAATGGGTAATGCACAGGGGGCTCAGTTTGTACCCTGTGTCTGGTTTTCTTCCTTTTCTAAGGGAGAATTTATTTTTCCTAGGTGGGAAATTGCCAAAAATAGATAGCAAAATCAGACTGCAGTTTAGAGACCATGCTATCATCACTGTGGAACCAGATCAAGAGAATGCTGTAAGTATAAGACGCAACCCTTTTATGCCTGGGGTGGGGAGTGGGAGACATGAATTGTTGCTCTGTTGTACTAAAAGGTCTGAAAGGGTTGTGCAGTTCTGCTTGGTTGGATCCTGCATCCCAGTATTGCTGTTAGGAGATCCTGGGGCTGTTTGCTGAGCAGTGATGCTGCACATTCCAGCCTTCTGGAGGGACGTACGGAATTACATTGTCAGTGATTCTGCATGGCTTTTATCTAAGCTTACATGGGGTAGATCATTACAGCAGCTAAATGGCCTCTGTAGCTCTGGATAATTGAATTTTTTTAAATTCTTTGTGTTTAAGAACATGAGTACGTTATAAAATTAGGGTTCCTGAAGAGAGGGAATTCTCTTGGTTGCACTTAGTCTTCACTGCTGAGTTATCTCTGTACCCAAGTGAGTGACAGAGGCACTTGCCAGTGATACTGGCATCTTGCACCATGGTGTGTTTACAATGTTTCTTGTCTGTGAAGGTTTATTAGTATGACATTGTAGAAGTGCTTTTTGTTATCTTAATTAAAAAAAAAAATGGGGAACACACCTACACAGGATGGATTACCTTGTACAGTTTTGTTTGTTTCCCTTCAGGAAAAATATACTAGAACTTTCTGATTCCCCCCCTCCCCCCCCTCCGTTTTATTTGTGTCCCTGTTGCTGTGAGATTGTGAAGGGTTTGGAAAATTGGGATTTTTTTTTTTTTATTTTTTTGCAACTGATTTGCATTGATAATGGGCATGTGATTTCTTTAAGAGACAGATCAGCCTCAGACTGGAGATTTTTTTGATGCACACCTGTTCATTGAGATGTGCTTTAAATGGCCTGTTTTCTACACAGCATCAGTTCCTGTGACTGTAGGAGGGGCAGTTCTAAAGCAGAGTATTGTAAATAAATTTTCAGGCGTGTTTTGGAGAGTCCCTTCTTGCTGTGGTAGGTGGCTGTTGGATCACTCAGTTGAGAAGATGACTTGCTTTCTTTGCTGTAACAGTGGGCTCTGGAATTAAGGAGCTGGAGCACTGGAGTGAGATGAGTGTGAGGGTGTGGATCACCTGCAACCATTTCCTTCCTGCTGTCTTTTAGGATGAAATTCGCAGGGAGATGGTTTATGTGTATCATTCTTTAAAGAACAGGAGAGAAACTCACATGATGGGGACAGAGGATGACACTGCCAGTGACAATGGCCTGGCCCAGGTTTGTTCCTGCAAACACCCCCCAAAATTTATCTTGCCATGGTGGGTTTAGCTGTGCTCTTCAGTTCCCAGAGCTTTTCATTCCCAAAATACCTGGATGGGCTGAGGCTGCAACACAGGCAGTGAATAGCAGAACTGAGTAATGTGATCTCATATTTAATTAAACATTTGAGATGTTAATGGGATTTGTGCATGCCCTGTGGCCCAGTTAGCAAAGCTGCTGGAGCAACTAAAAGCTTCTCTTGTGTGTCCTTCAGCAGGTCCCGTTTGGAGATGTAGCACATGTGCTACATCTGCACCTCATTTCTGACGTGTTAAACCCGTGCTAGATCCAGTGGAACACCCTGTGCAGGGCTGTTCTCTTCAGGCTGGGAGTAAAGAGCTGACCCTTCTGCTGAAATGTAATTCAGGTCTGCAGAACTCCACCAAGGAGGCAGAACAGAGCACAGCCTGTCCTTATCTTGGCAACTGCCGCAAAGCTGGTATTTTCCTTTCAAAGTAAAGCTCACTGCTCCTCTAGAGCTGAGGTTGTTCACTGGCACCTGAGCAGCACATGCATATCCCAGGATGTGCCTTCCTGCCCTTAAAGACTCCTGGTAATGGAGGTTCTCTGTGCTGCTGTGTCCACAGACTGCATGTAGCAGCTAGAAATAAACTTCTGTGACCTTGCTAAAATAATCGCTAGGGTTAGGCAAGAGCGTAAATTTATTTTTTCTTCTCCTGTGTGGAAACCACAGGAGGAAGCTACATGCCATAAACATCCCTATCTGGTAAAGTGTGCTAGAGCATGTAAGGGTTTAGCTCTTTCTCTGCTAAGATAAAATAGGTCTGGGTAGAACTATCTTTTGAAGGCTGCTCTCATAAACACCAGTGTGCTGGGGGAATGGAGCACATTCCTGCTGCTGCCTTCCCAGAGCCTCACACACTTGAGAAATAAAGTCACTGCACTTTGCTGAAGGGTTTTTTCTGTCTCTCTTTCCCCAGCAGACTCACGGGCTGCGGTTTCCTCTGTCGTACTTGGATGCACTGAAGCAGATCTGGAGTAGCAGCACTGTTAATGTTAAAGAGCTTAACCTTACCTCAGATGAAGAGAAAGAAAACCTTGCCTTGTCACTATGGACTGAATGTCTGCTTGAAGTTCTTTGATGCTTTTGTGATTTAGCTGCTCCTCTAAGGAGTATTGCTGGCTATTAAGCATCTCTTGAGAGCAAGGCTTATTAAATCAGACTTCTTTATCCATCCAGCCTCTGGTTTGTATTGCTAACAAAGCATTACAATATCTATACTTTACTATTATCTGATACCAAATGTTACTTACCTTTCCACACTTTTGGGAAACTGGACATGGGGAGAAACAGGTACATGAGCCACAGCTCCATGTCTGTGGCTGGATGAACTTGCTCCTAAGTAACACCAGTGCTGTGGTATTCCCTTCCCTCTGGAGAGCTGCTGGGATGTGGAGGACATCTAAAGTTATGCATGGAACAGGCTTCAGAACCTTGGGTATAAAACATTAATTTGTTTTTTTTCATTTGTAAAGTTCATCAGCAGGAAAACTCATTTGTTCTGTTTGATTGTTGCGACAGAACAAAAGCTTCTTGGTAAAAGCTGTGTGTGTTCCCAGAGGGGAAAGGCTTTGCCCAAGAAAACCCCCTTTTCCCTCAGATGCTGCTGTCACTGAAATAAACAAACAATCATTTTTAACCTCTACTTTCCCCAGTACCAGTGTCAAGTGAAAGTGACCCAAAAAGCTGGAATCTACATCTTCAATGCTCACTTGAGTGGGATTTGAGGCTGGCTGCAGTGACTTTAATACTTCATTGATTTTTAATATGCAATCTCCTGTAACAGCACAGCCACATATTCAATGTACTTACCCTTTCTTTGCCATTGGAAAAGAAATATTTTACAGGAATGTGCTCAACATCTGCTAAAAACTATTGCTTAGTTTGTTTAAAAAGAAACCAACCAGCAAAATGTTTCTCCTAAAAAGTTTTATACAGTTAAAATATACATGCTTTAGCCTTTTACATTCAAGGTCTCTTAAGTACAAAAGCCTGCTTTACTTTGTTATGTAACACTGAGACACCAAGTATGATTTAGTCATTCTTCATTTAAAAAACTACAATTTTTTACACAGGCTTTTAAAATTTCAAGTGGAAAGCAAGTCACATGCAGAACTGATGTATTGACTTATATGGAAAAAAACTTAACAAGTGCTTTAGTTGAAAAAATAGACACATACATTTGAGGATCTGTTACTCAAACAGCAGATTTATGATAATTTTAGAATGTAAAATAGTAAGTGCAAGTAGATTTTTTTTTTTAAATAGTACTATATAGAACTCCATTTCATACAAAAATAGACATCCATATATTTTATTTCTATGGCAAACTTAAGAGTTACGTCTCTGTTTGGGGATGATCCTGTTTGAGTGCACAGCTGGCATAGTTACAGCTTTTGGAATCTAAAATATCTCTTCAGCTAACCTGAACTCTTTAAATAGTCCTAGAAATACATACCCTGAATATACAAATGCTGGGGGGGGGGAAGGGTATTTTCAATGAAGATCATTAATTTAGTGATGTTAAAACCAGGGATCTGAGGGTCTTCTCTTCCATGTCAGGTGTTCCCAGCCCTGCAAGTGTCTCTGAAAATGCTTTTCAAGCATTCTCTGGCTCTTTTGGGAACAATAGCTGTGGTTGCATAGTGTGGAAATTGAGGAGAGCCCTGGCACGCCAAGCTCTGGACCATCAGCCCTCATGCTTTGCGCAGCAGTGCCACTGCCATGCAGCCGCGCTGGGAGCACGGAGCCAGCCCTGGAATGCAGGCTGCTGGCACCTTTCCAAGTACATGCCAAGGTGAGCTGGTTTCTGCACGAAGACGTGGTTTCAAGAGCAAATGACATCATATTAAATTAAGCTGAATTACACTGAAACAAGACACAGCTACAGTTAAAACCAGTGCTGCAAGTGCAGCGTAGCCCTTGTAGAAGTGTCCTGGCCCCAGGACCAGTTATCCCTGCTTTGATACACACTCTCATGGCTCTGTGTTAAGGGTGATTTTTCAGGGACAATTCCTGATTTCCAGGGTAGGAAACAGGCCACAGGTCAGGAAAACCAGTTCCTGCAGCTGGAAATTTGGTGCTGTTAAAAAGCAGAGAAGACAAAGGCCTACCAGTATCATTTAGGGGTTGAAAGGCCCCTCTGTTGCCTACTTCATATGCTGAGCTGGAATTCTAGTTCAAAAGTGTCCTTATGAACAAAATAAATTGCATTTTAGCAAGAGCCGTGATTCAGGATCACTTGGAGCCTAAACAGTTTCACTGGGGACATAAAAGCCCAACTCAAGTTCCTTGAAGCTCCTCCATGCATTCACTTCTCAGCGAGCTTCCAGCAGCGTGAGAGGAAGGTAAAGAGCATTTCTGAAGACTCTTTTGCCTGTTCTCTCTTGCACTTCCCATCCTGCAAAGCCTCTGCCTACTCTTTTGCTTTTACCTTTCAGATGAAAAGTAATGGTGACTTTCACAGGAGCAGCCTCTGAAGAATCAGCTTCCCTGCAGAGAAACATTGGCTCAACCTCCCATCTTCCAGATTTGTGCAAAATTCAGTTCTTTCAGGACCTGGTGCTTGGCATGAAGGAAAATAGAGAGGAGTTGCTGTTTATACTTCCAGTGGTGCGTGACTTCAGTAGTTGGGTTCTTTCTTCCCCTCTCTAGATGTCCACGAAGTCCATCCATGGGGTGGGTTTTACTCACAATATTTCAATATCCCATTTCTGCGAAGCTTTGTTTTCTACTGGCTGATTCATAATGATGTGATTCTTGTCATAATAATTTCCTCCTTAAACACAGAAGAAAGTCACGAAGGAAGAATTTTTAAAAGAAATGCTTATAAAAATTATACATAATCTTTGAGAAGTGTGACTACATAGGAAAATCAGGTGAAAAATAGAAATTCCATGAGGTAGTGGGCTGGTATCTGCAATTGAGCAATGACAATTTTAACCAGCCTTCTTTTTTTAACTCCTTTTCTCTTTTTGAGCTATTCTGTGGTTGCTTTTCCTTCACCATTTTGTCTTCTATAACTTGCACCTGCCATCTGCACTGCTTAACTGCCTAAAGTACAGCAGTTGATCTGATCAAAATAAACCTCTGGAATCCAAAGAGAAAAGTTCCTCCCTGCCCTGTTGTTTGTTGTCCCACTGTCAGGCAACTGGACCTACACCTCACAGGAAAGGAAAGATTCAGTTTCTAACCTAATGTACAAAAAAAAAAAAAAAAAGGAATATGGCAATTAACCTTAATCAAAAAATGCACTTAAAACCTGTGAGGTTTAGGGTTTTTAGATTTTTGTTTTGTTTTGTTTTTAAATACCTTTGATGTCAAGCACCAGTTGCTCACTGAGGTATGAACTGATGGTTCCATCCTCGTTGAGTCTCCACTTTTGCCTGTCCTTCCCATGTTCTGTCCAGAGGGCGACTTTGGCCCCAGGCACGTCTCTGCCACCAATGACATCCAAACAGGCATTGTTGGCCTAAGAAACAAGGGGAGAAGTGAGATGCAGGCCACAAAGCCTCAGCTTTGTGCCTGACTTGTTTCAGGCACTGAACATACGGCAGTAAATCGTGCTGTAGCTGGTAAGAAGCCTGGCAAGCAAGTGAGGAACAGATCATTCAACAACTGACTAGCCGCTTGATCAAAGGTAATGGTCTTTGTCACAATTTTTTTATGTTAAATCATCCACTTTTTTTATATTATTAACAGACTATCAAGGGCAGCATGAACAGAAAAATCACTCTGTTCACACATTCTTTTCAGATTTATTCTTAACTCTTTAGCGTCAATAAACTTAAAACTGTGACTTTAGATGAAGCCAGGTTTCTATTGGCTTCTACTTCCAGGAACATCAGTCCCATCAGCCAGATGTGAAAAACTGCCCAAGTTGCCCAAGCAGAGAGATCAAACTGCTCTGCACATGGCAGGGGGATGGAGGTTTTAAGATGCATGGGAGAACCCAAAAGCCATCCAGGTGTTAGTGCTAAGCCTAGAGTAAGGAGAGCAGGGATCCAACCCACCCACCCCCAGGATGTGGAAACTCACCTTGGACTTGAAGAGCCCCCGGCAGTAGTGCCAGAGCTGGGAGTTCTTGCCGTTGTGCGGGGCCGCGCACACCGAGGTGGCCCTGATGTCTGCCAGGCTCCCAGCCACGGTCAGGTACTTCCCCTGGGCCCTGCTCCTCACTCTCAGGTACACTGCTGGCTGCAGGGGGGTCGGGGAAGAGATTTACAACACAGACATCAAGCAGGCTGATGTGACAGGGCCTCCCCTCCACCTTACATCAGTTTTCTATACTCAATTTTTGTATTCAGCTGAGGATGTTCAGTAATATTTTTGTTGGAAATAAATGTGCATGTGAAGCAGCAGTAAGTGGTTTTTCACGTGCAGATGGGCAGCTATAAACAGCAATGGCAGATAGGTTTTTAAAAAAGTAATTATGGCTATAGAACTAATTCCTGTGATCTCCAAATATGCCCAGTTCAGCACATTTGACTCGTTCCAAGGGCAGTGAATGGGCGGCACTCCACAAGTTTTTTATTCTTGGGACACAAAACTTACTGAGTTACAGATCCAGCAACTTGAACCCTCATTAACTAGACTGTATGGCAGAGAGATACACCACTGCTTTTGAACATCCATGGAAAACAGGGTACTGACTTGGTATCCCTGTTTACTTGGTTTGCTCAAAAAATAAAGAGGATTTTGCAGGGCTACAGGGTTGGATCTTTTGCTCTGTTATTCACTGGTTTCAGTGCGAATAAAGAGCTGGGAGTTATAAAGGGCTGGAACCCCAACTCCAGCATAGCTTTTCTTCTGAGAGCTTTGAATCTCCTTTTTTCTCCATATTAAAACAAGCCCTGAGCTACAGATAATAAGGCCTCTGTCCCATCAAGCGGCCATAAACATAACCTGTATCAGTACAGTGTTTAGTTACTCTTTACTTTGTGGTTTAGAGATCTGAACCTTTGAATGAGATTGAAACTGGAATTACCTGAGGTCAGGCAGAGAGGGAAAACCTGATGGGAACTACATGAGCTTTGCCTCTTTTGGAAATCCAGGCTACAGCACAATAAAATTCGCTCTTGCTTCCATTTATGTTAATTATGAAACAAGCCAGTGTGGAATTGGTTTCCTCATTATACTGTTATATGGCAAAAACGTAAAAATAGAGCATCCACAGAAGATGCTAATGAGCAATTCAGAAAAACAAAACTTGGCACCAAGAAACTGGGAATTATTTCCCTTTAGGAACCTTACACAGATCTCAGTAACTGCCACAAGAGGCATTTTCTGCTTCAGTAATCTTCCAGTGGGTCCTTCTGGCTGTCATCACTTGGCCTGATTTGAGGAGTACAGCTCACCCCACTCTAACTCAGTGCTAGAGCTGATAGTTGTGCACTGAGCCCTGCCCATGCAAACCCCTTTTCCTCACACATTCTCACAGCACCTGCTTCACAGGACGAAGGGAGCCAATTGCTTTCCAGCCACTGTGTTCACTCCAGTTTGAAATCTCACTGGGCTCCAGCAGAATCTGCTTTCCTAAAAAATTACATCCCTCGTACGCAATCCACCTGGATACACAAAACAGAACATGAAAGGGCACTCGTTATGCACAGCAAAAATAAACTGCAGGTCAGGGCTGTGCTCTTGGAAGCCCCCAAACCCCTCCATTGTGGTGCTAATATCAAACCTCTATTTCTGTGCCGCAAAATGCCCTCCCTTTCAGTGGGATGACTGCCTTCTGTTGACATTCAGACCTGTTTTTTGTTTGTCTGCCTAAAATTTGTAAACTACACTTTCCATCTCCCCTCTCCCCCTCCATTTTTTCCCCCCCACAAATAGAAGAACCCCTGCATGAACCCAGGGGTTCACTTGCAGCTTCACCTGGTTGTGCACATTAATTATGAGAGGATCCTGTCTGATGTTTTCATTACAATTAAAGCTTTTTATACCATTCTACTTGTCTGAAAACACACACAGAGTATTCACTCCAAGCCCCACACCCTGCTCTAGCAGATTTTCCTGTAGTGAACACTCCATGGAGGTGGCTGAGTCCTGCAACACCCAGTTAAAGCACTGGCACATACAGACCCCTTGTTATCTGGGCATCTGCTCAGTAAATGCTGCTCACAAAGGCAGCCTCAGGAGCACAGATCCCTTCTGTTTATATCAATAGCACATTGTTGTGTGGACAGTGAATCCTAAAAGCCTGACTCATTAACTCCTCTGAACACAAAGCAAATGCTGGTTTCCCAGGTTACCTGTTCTGCAGGTTGGCTGCCAAGAACAGGAGGGATGGCTCTGAGTCAGTGAGGAAACACCCACAGCACCTGGACTTGCCTTTGCCCACTGCACAGGGTTCAGAGAAACTGAGAGCCAGCCTTGCTCAGGGCTCGGCTGTGCCAGTGTGAACTGCCTGGCAATGAGGCTGGATCCCTGTTCCTTTAAACAAAGTCCACCCCTCCCAGCTAACAGGTATTCAGGGCAGCCTGACCACTCCTTGTGTCTTCCTTACACTTTGAACACATTCCTGACTTTTTTTCCCTTGCAATGGTTTCTGTCAAGTCACTGAGAACTCACTGTTAACATTATTCTTGGAGCATGGAACAGTGTCATTTGGAATGCAGTTTCAAAGCAGACATTTATAGAAACAGAGAGGGGAAAGGCTGTTACAGTGATCACCATGTGAAGCCAGGCTGGGCTCCTGGCATTCAGTGACACAGACAAAACTCATCTCTGCTCTCACACAGACTGTGCCACCTCCCCCACATCTTTGAGTACCCCAGCACCCTCTGCCAAGGCAGATTCCAGGCTTGTGCCTTTCCTGAGGTGGCCAGTTGGCTCAAAGGATCCTTTCACCTAAGCCTGGCAGCAAGATGCCATCGGAGTATTTACATAAATCTTTGCTATTTGCCTAGAGCTGACAGCAGGCTTTGGGACAAGGAGCCAAAATCCCTTTAAATCTGCCTTCCTGAACCCTTAATCACAGAGGAGGCAAACAAACCCTCTAGGACATCCCACAGACTGCCCACAACCAGCTGAAACCCTCAGCCTTTAGGCTACCTGTCTGCTGTGTGGGATGGGGACAGGCTGTGGAGATCTGTTATCTAGGGAGCATCACAAGGAGCTCAAAGAAAGCTCAGCGCTTCTGCCCTGAACCCATCCCAGAGACAGGGAGGGAGCTAACCTGGCTTGGATACCCAATACTGAGCAGAAAGATACAGGAGGGGCTGGCCTGTTGCACTCCCTCTCCTGTGCTTTCTTGCCGTCACCCTTCCTCTGCAGCCAATTGCTTGGGCAAAGCGATTTAATTTCCAGACAACAGCAGCAAATGATCACTAACTCTGTATTTTCCACAAAGGTTCAGGATGGAAGTGGCACAAATGGTGAGAACTGTTGTGAATTGGCAAAGCTCTGTGGGGAAGCTTTTGTTCACTATTCTCTCAAGAAAACTGCAGCCTTGCCCATGTGGAAAAGGTGGGGAAAGGTCAAACATAAACATAGGAAATGTGTGTCCCTTTAGGAGAACAGCAGTCTCCAGCCACTCTCAGCTGCAGGATGAGACTCTGCAAGTTATTTGTTGCTGCTGTGGGTGGGGAGGCTGAAAACCTGGCTGAGGACAGAACACTTGGGAGCTCTTCCAAAAGGTGAAAGGGAGAGATGAGGAAGAGGTTAGGAGGTCACTTCTGCAGATGTAAAGTGTTTTCCCAGAAGAACCTGGGTGCATGTTCACACTCCTGGAAGAGGGTTACACTAATAACAGAAGCAAATTACTGTTCCAGCTGTCAGATCCACCCCGAGCTCCTCTCAGAAGTTGCTGCCTCTCTGGCAGCCAGTCAGCACATCCGACTTCACCAAACCAGTGCAGTGGTTTAAATCATTTTACAGCCAGTTCATAAAGACAGTCCAAGTTTACTCTACCTATCTTTGAAAATCTGTGTGTCAAAACAGAAGTTAAGAATGTCAACCATCCTGCGGAACAAGGCAATAATCATGAGACAACGCATGCTCAGGGTTAGCTCTTACAGTGCAAAACTGACGGGGTATTTCTCCCGTACTTACAATCCACCTCTCACCCACACAGACTGGGTGTAAAAATGCAGGTCCTCATTCAAAACAGAATTGACAGGTTCACTGAAGTGCAGCTCTCTGCCCTTGCAGCATTCCAGGGAGAAGAGACTGATGGAAGGCTCAGCAAAAACCTGGGGCAGGAGGAAGGAGGAAAAAAAAAGCACAAAGTTTTATTAGGAATAGTATGACTTCAGTTGTTAGATATGATGCACACATTGGCCCACTTCAGTTGAATTTCCTGCCTGCTTTAGGGTTAGCTCATGCTCCCTCAGCAAATGTAACAAGTGAAAACCCCAAAGCGCACAGAGCTGAAACAAACTGCATTTATCAGTGGCTTTGTCATCAGAGTGTGGTGTCCCATTGACACAGGCCAGGCACAGAGAGTCACCAGGCAGTGCAGAGTCCTCTGTTTGCCTCTGGAAAAACTCATTTTGATCTGATTTGTATCATCAGGGCCTTGACTGCTGTTCAAAAATCCACTTTATTTACTTATTGATGGAATATGCATCTAAAATAGTGAGGCAAATCATAAGTCTATGTTGTCCATAGACTTCAGTTAGCTGTAGTCCACTGGAAAAATTTTAGGGAGCTACATTGTAAAAGGTTAGAAAGGTCAACTAAAAAGTTCTCAATGTTTTTAACAGACATTCCCCTATTTTTCTTCTGACAATCTTGGAAAAATAGCATAATTACTAAATTCTACAATCTGATGTAGAATTGAAATATTTTTCACTTGATGTCCTTTTCTACAGTTGAAAAATTGCCTATGAAAGCAAATAAAAAGATCAATTTGCATGAAAATGTGGTGCAGCTATAAGCTCCGCAAAAAACAGAGGGAGCGGATTTAAATACACAAATTCTGTGCCTTGGTACAAGGAACACTTGTACAACTCTTCAGCATTTTTAACCTAAAACCGGAAGCATAAGCACTTGCAGTTTACACCTGGATGCAGCTGGTAAAGGAGGAGGGAGCAGCTCTGACTAACTCAGGGAGCAGCCTCTCCAGGAAAGTTACCTCATTTTAGGAGATGTTACCCTGAGATAGCTGGCTCACGCAAAAGTTGGGATTTCTCCTGCAGCAAAGACATGGCCTCAGGTGGAATAAATGAAACAAAATCTTGAATTCAAGTTGACACAAGCACTGTGTGATTAAGAGAAATTAACTTCCATGTTTCAAGAGACACATGTATTGTCATGAAGTGTCTCTGAAAAGCTCAGGGGTGAGTCAGGACATATGAATTTACTTGACACTGACTCAGTGCCCTTGGTATGCAGCTGGTTGGGCAGATTCTGCCTCAGAGAAATTGCCTTCCTCTGCCAACCAGTGCCAGGACAGCCTAAGTCATGCAACACTGCATGGACCGAGAGTTCACTGAGAAATTTTGAAGAAAAGCTTGGGATCATCCAGAGAGATTTTTAAAGCCCACTGTACTCCTAAAATCTAATGTTACAATCCAGAAGGAGATTAAAACCATTATTTTGTAATGTCAGATCTTCCCAAGTACCTTCTGCAGGATGGGATGGGTCAAATTTAGAGTGTGTGGCTACAGGAAAGGCTAAAGGTTTCTTTGAAACCCAGACCAGCAGGCCTAGTGCAGGCAGCTACTTCTGAGGCTGCTTTGCTCAGCAAGGCAGTGTCAGCACACTCTGTTTGCAAGAGCCTTGGCACTGCCTTTCACCTGAGGGGACACCAGAAGCCATGTCCAGAACAGGTCCGACAATTCTCACAAGAGCGTTGCTAACCATGAGAAACACCATTTGGCATCCATGTCGCCAGACGTTGTTACCCAAACCTAAATATTTCTCCTGCTGTTGCAACACTGAGAATGTTAAGAGACAGGGCTGCTGTACCAGCTGGACAAGCCATCTGACACACCAGATCCATTTCTACTCCAGCAACCAGAGCAGCCTAGTGCTGGAGTCAATTCAAATGAGCCCAGCTCTGCTGTGGTTGTGACTGCTTGGGCTGAATGGCCTGAGAATTCCCTGTCCGGCTGCTCAGAGTCCCTGACACTCGCACCACCCAGGGAAGGGCTGCTGCCCCTCTCCCAGGGAGCCCTCGGAAGAGATGCAGTGATCTTGCAGACACGAAGCCCAGACAGAAACCAGGATGCTGTGCTGAGCACGGAGCTCTCCCATTTCCACAGCCATATATAGAGCAATGCACTGATTCCTCACATTCTGTATTCCCTTCTATGCCAACAGCTGGCAGCAGTGACTTGGCCTGGCTTTTTTCTCTGACTTTGTTTTCACAGTTCCATGGAAACCAGGAACACTGAAAAACAAGGTTTGAGGCTGTGCTGTTGAGCTTGCTGCAGAGGCATCTTGCTCCCAGCCTTTCTTGTAGAATGCTGAGGAGCATTTTCACCTGAAAGGTGAGCTAAAGACATCTATGTTTCCCCATTCCCATGTCTAGGTCAGCATTACTTTAGCTTCTTTTCACAATTATTTCAAGGAAAATACCTGAAATGCCCTGCTTTGGGAAAAGCTTGCCAATTGTCAGAATGACAAAGCACTAAAGAATGTCTTAACCTGATTTTTATGTGTGAAGGAACTAACTGCCTTTGCTTAAACCAGCACCAATAACATTTTAAGGGTTTTTGCTTTTCCTGTTTTTTCATGCAAATGTCCAGGGAGAAACTTGAAGGGATTTATTATATTCAAGAGGCCAGTGATTAATGAAGGCTATATTTACACAGCATTCAAGATATGAGCAGACTTGTAAACTGTTAAATACACTGATTTACTTTACTTACCAGGTGTGGTGCTCTATGGCTAACACAGCACATTGTGCAGTGACAGTGACACAGGTAAACCAGGGAAAATCAACACACTAAAAATCTCTTGCACAGTTCAACTCAGCTCTCAGACTTTCCCCTCAATGATTTTTGCTTTTAATGGAGTAAAGCTGTGCAACACAATACTGCACAATTCAGAACAGAATTTTGTACTTTACCAGTTCAGAAAAAAACCCACAATGCCAGGATGGAGTGTTCGATATTAAACAAAGACCAGTGTGAGATGAGCTTCCTCAGTAGTGTACAGACATAAAAAAAGCTGACCAAGGGGCGCTAGAACTGAAAACCAAGTGCACAGGTGAATTTGCACACATGCTTAGAACAAAAAAGCGTACTTTTAACTATGGATAATTTTTCATAATGGATGCTGTGAGAATTATTACTAATAAAGCCCTTTCAAAAAGGGCTCATCCCAAAACATATTTTCCCTCGCACCCTTTTTTCTTGCCAACTTAGGTTTTGCAAACTTTGATGGGAAAGCTTAATAAAGGCAAAGGAAGAAATCCAGAGGGCCAGACCAAAGCATGAGTGTGACCCAGCCAAGGCAAAGGGACGGTGCCCTGCCCCATTTCACATCGCTGCTGACCAGCAAACAGCGTTCACCAGAGTCTGCACTGCAGGAGCCTCCACAGCTGTGTTGCAACATCCTTGGGAAAATCTTTACTCTCCAGTCTTGGCTAGCTCATCATTTACAACTATCTTTGCTGGAGCTGCTCTTGCCTGGCTACTCCCTTCAGTGTGGGATGGATGCCTGGCTGAGGGAATGCGGTGCTGGACGATGAAACGCCCACGGTGCAGTCCCAGCAACACAGAATGACTCATTGCCTGGCCCTGGCAAACAGCACTTAATTCTGATTTCTTTATTTGCCTCACAGGAATGCTGGGAAGATTGGTTAACACCTGTATTTAACTTAGAGAAGATAACACAGAAATACAAGGACTATCACGATTGATCGGAGCAAGAATTGGGAATTCCTCAAAAGAAAAGGGGAAAAAACCCGAACCAAGTGAAAAAAGCATTGCAGCAACTCTGAACCTGTGCTACGCCTGCAGAACAACTGCTAACAACAATACAACAGCAAACTTCATCAGCAAGCTCTTCTGAAAGAGTGTTTTGCGATTTTTAGGTGAAAGGAGATGATGAGAGGCAAATGACATCGGTGTCAGCTGTTCCTTCTTTGTCTCCTCCTGTTAATCCACAGCTTTTCCTAAATGCTCTGAGGATGACGACACAGCCCAATCCGAATTTGAGCAAAATGGAACAGCAGGATAGAAGCACAGCTAGGGCCTCCTAAAGATTTAGTTTGAGTATTATACACCTTGGAGAATAAGGTGTGATGGGAAAGAGGAAACTTCATCAGGAACTGCAGTGAGAGGACAAGGGGTAATGACTTCCAACTGAAAGAGATGTTTTAGTTTGGATGTTGGAAAAAATTCTTCCCTGTGAGGGTGGTCAGGCACTGACACAGGTTGCCCAGAGAAGCTGGGAGATACCCATCCCTGAAGTGTTCAAGGCCAGGTTGGATGGGGCTTTGAGAAATTGGGGATATTGGGAGGTGTCCACGCTAAGCAGGGGAGTTGGAACTGGATGATCTTTAAGGTCCCTTCCAACCCAACCCATTCTATGATTCTGTGATTCCAACAGGGAACACCTTCCCCACACTCCTTATGAACCTGCCTCACTTCTGGGTTGCTGCTGCCTGAACAACCAGTAGAGGAAACTGGTTGCAAAGATGTGCTGAGTTCCTCCATGATGCCAGTGCACAATAAATGGGGAAATAACCAAAGTGGAAGCACACTAATCTGAATTTCTCGTGAAATGGGAGAGTGTGTGTGCAGAGGCTGCGGGAGCAGCATGCCATGCTTCAATCATGACAACTTCACTTTTCAGCAGATAACAGATAAAACATCCCTCCAAGAGCTAAAGGCTAGAATAAAAATTAGCCAACCCTAAATACTGTCACTCCATTGCAATCATTAAACCCTCACTACTGTGAGCCCATTTTCTTATCCAAATAATTCTGCGTTGCTCTGAAAGTTTTGGGTTTTTTTCTATTTTAGTTGGACCAACTGAGTGATTTAGAAGGAAAATATTCATTTTGTTATGTAATTAACTTCTTAGACAAACAGATTATATTTCTAGCAGTTTTCAAACCAAAAATTTTCTTAAAAATAATTGCTTTTATTTTATATATAATTTAGAGCAGTTATATTTGTTTGCAAATAGTTTGTTTTCATCAAAGCTGCATTTTCTGTAGAACAAATGGAATGTTCCCAGCGTGGGACCCCTCCACAGTTATGCTTGCAGCAAATACATCTCACTGAAAGGAGAGCAGGAGACAATGCACATCCAGGGCTTGGTGTCAGGGTTAAAAGTTCTCCCCCTCACATGTGGGCTACCAGGGGACACACCTTAGCTCTGAAATTAGGCTGGCATTCAAAGCTGAATAATGGAAGGGGTTCCCAATGTCACAAACGAATTCAATAAAGCTGCACAACAATTCCCCTTGGGAACAGGCTCTCTTCTCTCTTGAATGAGCTCACAGAAATATGCTGTAATAAAAGGGGCTCTGTTCCAAGAACAGTGCACTGTGGACAATGCACAGAATTCACTGTGGCTGCTCCTGGCCCTGACCTGCTGCGTGCTCCGTGTCACGTCTGTGCCACACCGGGTTCCCGAGCACTGCCCCGGGCTCAGCTCCCACACTGACCTGGGGAGGGTATTCCCACTTGGGAAGCAGGTGGGGTTCAGTGGCCTTTTATGTTTAGTGCCTTGATTTTGTGAAATATGAGGGCTCCTATTTGCAAGAGAGGAACCAAACTAAGAGGTGCAAAAGCAGAAGGACCTGCCAGACACTTCTTCCAGGGCTTGGCCCTCAGGAATCAAGGGCTGCCAGTAGATTCCTGCTGTGCCAAACTTCATATTTACTTCCCTGTGTGATTACAGGCTGGGGGATTTGGATGAGGCCTACTATCTGATGTCAAAACTTCATTGGGATTTGGCACAGTTGAGTCCAAAAGCTGAACTTGAAAAGGGGGACTTTAATCTAAAACCTCAGCAGGTGGGAAGTCACTCTATCTGTACAGTCTAGTGAAAAGTCCAGCTCTCAATTTTGAATTGTAAATCCTTCCCACTACACCCATGGGTTTGGTCTTTGCATTTTCTTAGGGTTTGGGGGCATTTTTTGGGCTTTTTTTCATTTGGTTGGTTGAGTTTTTTTGCTTTGGTTTGTAAAATCTGTTCACAAATGGTAAAAAAGGACTTCATATGTGAAAAAAACGGAACTGAGTAATCCTAGAAGTCTAGCTTCATAAGAGTTACACTGAAGGACACACCACATAGGCCGAGTTTGTGTCCTGGGATCAGGGAAGGAGGAAGAGTTTTGGAGAAGCTGCTGGCCAGTGCCAGAGAGGAAGGGGCAGAGAAGTCACTTGCTTCTCTTTTACCAACAGCGTTACAGCTCATCTTTGATGCTCCTGCATGAGAGCACACCAAGATGTGGAACAAAGGCACAGAAATCACATCAGGACCCCAGATTTGTATGTCCTGTGTGCAGGATTACAATGGGATGTACAGAAGGTTGTATCGCTCTTGTTCTGAAGAGTAAAGTGCATTCCTGTCCAAATTCCTGGCCACGGAGGGCCTTGTATCTCACTTGTAAAAAAAGACAGAGCAACTTTAAAACCCAGAACACCCAAGAGCAGCTAAAAGTGACCACGTGCATGTGTGCATGCAGCCTGACCTGTTCCCAACCCAAAAACCCCTGTGAGCCAAGAAAACAAACCTCTCTCTTTTCCCCGACTGGGAGTTTGTTTAGCACAAGTATTCGCTTTAGACATCTGACAAGGAAAAGAGCTCCGAAATGTTATTTTTTTTTTCCTCCCCAATAAAGTCTTACATATTGAATAGGCTTGAGGGATTTGATTGTAGCCCTGGGGCAGCCACAGGAACTGAGGTCAACGTAGAGGCCTTCTTCCAGCACACAGTGATTGTCAGTGATTTCCCCTTCGTAATACAGGAGCCAACTGCAAGAATAATGGAACAAAAAAGATAAGCTGCTCTAGCTCGTTATTGACAGTAAATTTTTTTCAAGACCTAATACTTGCTAAGGACGTAAGGAATAAAAATTTTTTTTGTTCTTGTCAAGCTTAAAGTAAGGTGACTTGAAAGGCTATGCAGCAAAGCAACCAAAGCAGCAAAACCAAATCGTGTGGTACAGAAACCTCAGTTCCAGAGTCAAATGACGTGAGTGGAACGCAGACACTTCCACTGTACCAAAGTTTTCAAAATCTGGAATAAATTCTAAGTGGAATTAAAAAAAGAATCGCAGTAACTGTGCAAACCTTCCCCAGGGAGAGCAAAATGCATAGGACCCAAACCAAGGACAGGATGAGAATTACTGAGATGCCTTGCAGGACAAAGGGTCTAAGACACAATGGAATATGATGGGCATGTGTTATGTGCTTTCAGCTGTCTGAAATTTTGTAACATTAAAAAAAAAAAAGAAAAAAAGAAAATTCATATTACTGAAAATGATGGCATGTAAAACAACAGACTTACCATCCCCGGAGAACCTTAAAAGAACATGGTATGAATGATGTAAAATCAGAAACTTCTGCTGTGAAATCTATGCATGCTCCTTGGAAATGTGTATTACTGAAAGCTTTGAGCTACAAGAACAAAACAAAACAAAAACAATGACCAGAAGGAAAATGAAGGCATTATCATTAATGTAAACAGAAAAAGCTGTACTCTCAGAGAAGCATCCATTCAATTCATAAAGACACAATTAACAGAACGAATTCTCATTTAAAAGATCTTTTACATTTCTACAGCTGCTTTACTTTTAGAAATATCAAGTATTTTGCCATCTCTGGGCCTGGCACAGGATGCTTCCCAGTGATGCTAAGGCAGGCAGTGCTATCGAGCATGAGTTCAACTGCAGCAGGAGGGGGCCCAGGCGAAAACGAGAAGGGTGGGAGTGAAGGCTGTTCTCATCCACCTGACCTGCAGCGAACTCTCACTACAGCTCAGCAATCCAGTGCTCAAAGCAGCATGGGGAGATGCTGGTCAAAGATACAGGGCTGCTGTTGACAAAGTGCCTTGAAATCTGCTGTGATCACACTGGCTTGCAGGTGGTTTTTCATTTCAGAACGAGCAGGAGGATTTCTGAGGGAACTGGGAACTGCTGAAGTTCAGCTAAGCCGCTTTTACATGTCATGATGAAGAGCTACAAGTCACACTGAACCACACCCCACCAGTAAGATGTGATCAGCTCATCCCAAAAAAGCAATGAGGCTGAAAATGTTGCAGTAAAATAGAAAAAAACAAACAAACAGACAAAAAAACTCCCCAAACAACATCCCCCCCCCCAAAAAAACCCAACCCAAACCAGAAAAACACAGCAAAAAACCCCCTAAGCCCCCACCAAAACAAAAAGAAACCCCAGTATGATGTAGGCTATGATCTACAGCGAAGATCGTACACAGAATTCTGTACCCTTGGCCTGCCACTGTGTAACTGAGATGAATTTCATTTGAAAGCCTTAAAGAGAGGCTGGAAAAGAATGAAAAATTGAAGTGTGTCAAGAGAACAGCCCACATTCTGTAATGGAAGAAAAACACGATGGCTGTTGCAAGAGCTACTTCCCCCTTCATGCCCCAAATTGGCCAAGCTTCCTGCCAGAAAAAAGAAATCAAGTGCTTGTGGCCAGTACAGAGTGAGAAGGCCAAACACACGTGTCAGCAAATGATTTTATGGAAAAGTTCAGTCTATGTTTTTAAAAGAAATGAATGTTTCCTGTCAGAAAGAACAAGAAAGGCTTAAGCTGGCCTTGCAGGCTAGAAGTTCTAATTGGAGAACACGGAGCAGCTACAATAAAATGAATCAAGTGTAGCTGATTTTTCTGTAAATACAACTGCACTGCTATGTCACAAAGCACCTATTTAAGCTGTAATTACATAGTATTTTCTACCCACTCATCTCAAAGCTCTTTCCAAAAAGGAATATATATGCATACACACTGCCTTCCTTTCATAGGCCACGTGCTGTGCAAGGCTTTTAAAAATGATTCACAACTTATTTTCACACAGAATGTATCTAGTAATGAATGAGGGTCTTAATTTGACAAAAGCTGGGGTGGAGCAGTGATTCCTCAGTGCAGACACTGCAATTAGTCCCCAACTGCAGCTATCTCCACTTTGTCAGGGTTTGACATCACTGTGTGAGGTTTCGCTTCCCAAAAATCCAACGGACAGAATATTAAGATACAAATGCAGGGCTGCAGGGCAATTAGCTCTGCTTCCTAAATCATCTGTGCAAGTCACCTGCTGTTGAAAGAGGCTTTGTTCTTGCTGGGCAAAGCTTCATTTTAATAAATAAAATGAATGGCTTTGTAGAGTCAGTGATTTCTTATACTCCATGTACTTGGTTTATCAGGGGGCCTGGCAGGCAGAAAAGGTCAGGGGAGTTATTGAGAGACTTAAAAAAATTTTGCTGCTTTTTGATTTCTGATGAGCAACAAAGAACAGAAGTGAAAAAAAGACATGCTCTTGCAGACAGTGAAAACAGTTCCCTTAGGTCAGACAAATGCTTATTAAAGGTGGGAGAGTGTGTAATCATTCAAAATGAGCAATATATGACTTCTACAAGGGTCAAATATCAGGATATTTAAGGATTAGCCATGATGTGCAGGTGCACCACGATTTGGAGTTCCGAACTAAGAGACTGGTTTTTGTGCAGAAAACTTTTATTTTACTTGGAACGTGAAATTCTTGATATTTATCCAAAAGATAGTCTTTTACTTATCCTAAGTGATTAAATGTTCTCCCATAAAAACTTACTCAAAGTATTTCCCCTCCTATAAGAACTGTAGTGATATGATGTTCTTCCTTCCCTAGCTCTAGGGCAGAATCCTACGAAAACCAGGATTGTGATAAATCAGGATAGCAATATTTTCACAAATGGTGCTAAGACTGTTATTAGAGACCACAAGAGGCAAAATACAATCTAGTACATGCCAGTATTTTAAGGCGTCTGTGCATATACACACAGAGAGTTTTTTTTAATGTTTCTGGAAATAAAAAGAAGACTGTAAAGAACAATTTATTGAAACTTCAAAGGTTTGAATTGATCTTAAAGGTCTGCAACACTGGAATAACGCACTCAAAGAATAGATTTTGGGAGATCCTGAGAAAGGAGAATTGAAGATGGAAATAAAATTATCTTCAACTGTTTAGACCCCACCGCTTTTATCTGAGTCAGTTATTTTATCTGGTATCATTTACCATGGCCCTGCTGTGAACATACTTGCAAGTCTTTGGATTTGGCTGCAAACCGCCACGTGAATAGGTTGGGCAGGAAGTCAGTGTTTAAGGCTAAAATAATACACCAATTATGTCTTCAGACAGGAAACATTTCCTGCGGTCCTGGGTTAATCATAAAATGGTAGAATTGGAGAAAAAGGAGGGTGTGGTCCACCTGCTCAGTAACACAATGCACGTTATTTCCCATCCACACAAGAAAGAGAAAAATTGTGTCCAGATGACAAAATACTTAAGTTTGCTGAAACAGAACCACTGAGCTCGAAAATCTCTTTTGTCTGAAAGTAAGTCATGTTTCTCGAAATAAACTTCTCCACATCTGCTTAATTAAAAGCATGCCATGGAGAGAGCAATGTAACCGCTCAGATCATCAGCCGTGCTAGCAGGACAGACAAAGATCCATCAAACAACTCCTGCTGGACAGGAGGAGAGCCCTGCTGGGACAGAACATTGCAGGAGACACAGAGCACACATGGTGATGAACACAGGGCAGGTTTTTGTTTCAGAAAGATAACTCAAAGGTCCGTTACTGGAACACAGCCTTGTAAGATAAGGACCAAAAGTGTAAGACCCTAAACTAACTCATTTTTGAGACTGAGAGTGAATTATAAGGACTGCTTTCTGTTTATAAGTTATCACCAAGTTAGACACAACTTTCAGGGAAATTATCAGAATGAATCGTGGAAGATATTTATCACAGATTTATTATGATCAGGATGTGTTCAGTTAAGCTCTTATGTTACTGAGAGAAAAAGGGAACCTTAAGGAGCAGCTCTACCTGCTTGGAAGACTTTGGAAAGCAGGACTACCAGCATACAAGGCTAAGAAGCCCAACTTCCAGATGTTGATGCATCTGCAGGTTTGAGAAGTGCAGTTCAGTTTTCTGCAGTTTATATTTTCATCTTCACCTCACATGTAAACACAGAAGTGACAAACCGGATAAAAAGCAAAAAAAAAAAAAGAAAAAAAAAAGCTGCCATAAAAAGAAGGATGACTGCATGTGATGGTGAGTTTCCAGAAACAGGAGGGAAAGAGGAAAATAAATAGCTATGGAGACCCAAAGTCACTCAAAACCTATTGAACTGCTGGCAATTTTGGGGACAGAGTACTAAAGGGTATGATCTGGAACAAAGCAAAGAGAAAGCAAAAAAAAAAAAAGAACTAACATTTAGCAGACTTAACTTTTATACATCTACCAGTTTCCTCCGGCAGTGATCTGCTGCAGGAAGGTGACAATACCGAGGTATCATCTGAAATTACTGAGATATCATCTGAAGCAAGACATCCAACATTACCTGTGTTTAATTATTAAGGGCAGTTTAGTACAAGAGACTGTTATGTAATGCCAACATACCAAGTGTGGAGGCTCATTCATCCCAAGGGGCTCCTGCAATGATAAATACATATACACGCATTAGAAAACCCCAACATTAATTACAGTTGATTTCCTAGGAGACATGCCAAGGGTCCTGGTTGTTAAGTATGAACTCAGGAGCAGAGAAATAAAACACTTCCCGAGCTCTTGGCGTAATTCTCTTCCCCGATTTCTGCCATGAGCTGCCCGTGAGCTCACAATTACCTGCCTGATTGTTCAATGCCTTTCACACAGAGAACTTGCATCAGCATTAATTAGTTCCCATAATGTGGATTAGTCCATGTAAATGTCTCTGCATTTACTTTGGAGGCTGTTTCTTGAAAAAAAAACAATTGAAACCAATAGAAGATTGTGACACCTCTCTCAACATGTGCTCTTCAAAATAAGGTTGAAGTATTCTTTTCACATTCCTATAATTTATTACTTATTAATAATTTATTATGTATTAATAATTTATTACTTATTATCATTCAATACTTATTATTGAAGATTGTCTTTGTTTTGCATAAGGGTTTTGACAGTTCTGGCACTAATCTGTTTGGGTGAGCTGGCACTATCTTGGATTGAATAATGGATTAAAAATGTTTCCTGTCTTTATTCACTGCATCTATTACAAATATTTTAGCATAAAAATAGAAAAAAAACCCAACAGAATTCTGTTATGTAACAACACAGGGCACATAAATTCTCAAGTATTTTTAAATACATTATCTATTAGGCATTATAAATTACTATGTTTTAAGGCAAATTTATTTTTCCAGGCCAGGTTGTTTTTAACGTGTATGCAGTCTGCCAAAGGGAAATTCTCCTTATGAAGTTCCCCTGACAATTTTCATAAAAGGTACAAAGATGCAGAGTGTTCATTTATGTCTCCATCCTGAACAGACTCATTATTATTAAATTGTTTCCAAGCAAATAGACAAGGTGGTATAATGTGGGATCTCCTGATTAATTATTATAGTAAAATCTGAACTCCAAAGGTTTCATTTAAGTTTTTCTCTTTGAGTTCTGGTAACTCACCAACTTCACAGGTCGAATTGACATGATGGTTTTACTAGATCCTCCCCAGTCAAAGAAGCATTTGTATTTTCCTTTCTCCAGTACATATTGCTCTCCGCAGAAATATTTCTGCTGATATGCCACCCACCTGGAGAATGACACAAAAATGAAACTGAAAAAAAAATCACATTTTTCTGTGTAGTTTGATGACAACACCAGCAAGTCAAGCACAACAAAAAAGTGCATCTGGCAGGCAGTGCAACATTAAACCTGATGAGAGGCACAGAAGTGTCACACACTGGATTTTCTGCTTTTACCTACTTTGACAAACACAAGACTTTGGCTGTCTGCCTTTCCCCTCAAATGTACATTCATTGTGAGATGATTTCTGCTCAGAAACTCAAAGGAAAGACATTTAATTGATGTCTTTTTGAATCTCTCTCAATTGCATCATTACTTGTTCAGCATCCCCCCCGACAGGGCTTTCTTACAGCTTTTCCAGTTGGATTTAAGAAAAAGGGTGCAAGCAGAAAGAAAATAACTGAGGAAGGCTTGATGAGATAAAGCAAAAGCCTGCAGCAGTTGGCAGTTCAAGCTTCTCCCACCCTGCTTTTCCTTTTGCAACTGAAGAAGAAAAAGAAACCTCCAACTAGAGGGTCCCTCTATCCCTGACAGTGGCAGAAGCAGATGGGGGCTGGTTAGAGAGACACCACTAATCACCCACTTTTGGTGCTGCATTCCTCCCTTACCCACTGATCAGGTATCACCTGCTAATGAATCTCTGCTGTTAACTTGTCCTTTTTAACCTCCTGGTGCTCTCTGCTACCGCAGTCCCTTCAGCAGCAAATTCCAGAAACTCACTGCCTCTGGTGTAGGAAAGGCTTTTTTCTCCCCACCTCAAAATCTGCTTTAAAGCAATCTCCAGCCATTTCTACAATGCATTTCCCCCCAACTCTTGTCATGCAAGATTCTGTGAACGGCGTTAATCTTGTGTTCCCACCTCCAGGATTTTGCAGCTCTCATTTGTATCCCTCCTCTCCAAACTGAGTCTCAGCCTTTCATTCTTGTATCTAATCCTCATGAGACACTAATCACCAATCCCTACATAAGCAGTTCAGGTCTGTCACTTAACAGTTCCTGATCCCCATCCCCATCATCATTGGGGTAGGTATGATAATATTAATATTGCACTTTTAAAATTGCCATTAAATGTCTGGAATTTTAACCCATGTGATTCCAAGGTGCTCTTTCCCCTTATTGTCTTTTATGTTTTAGCCTGTGATATTATTTTTCAAGCACAGTACCATGCCCTCCAAATAACAGCCTACTCTATCATTCCAATAGATACTTTCAAAAAGGCTTTTATGTTTTATCTTCCTGTGAACCGCTGCAGTATCTGCTGGATCAGAGCTGCTTTTTCATGCCAAGCATTTTAGTTCCCCCACACTAATTTCTAGGCTTCTAGAGCTTTTGGGTTTTGTCCTTGCCCCATCAGTTAATACTGCCTATCTATGCCGACTCACACTGTGTGTGGTCTAATTTGCCTTCCTTATTTATTAAAATGGCACTGTTTATTTTCCTCCCAAACTTCACATATGCACACCAAAAGTCAGCCACCCTAGAAATGGTATCAGCTTGAACCAGGACCTTTCCACACCTGTTAGTTTAACACCCCTCCTTTTAGTTTAAATTGTTCTATAAAATGTATTATAATTTTCAGTGCCAGCAGTCTGATTTTATTACAAGTACAGCAAATCTTGTCCCTTCTGGACAGGCTCTCCCTGTTCCAGAAGTTATACCAGTTCTTAACACATCTAAAATACCTCTTCTGTATTACTGCCAAAGCTACTGTATCATGAAAATATAGTCTGTGACATCTCTAGAGGGACATCACAAACTTTCTGTAGTAACAACAATGCTCAGATCCAAGCCAAGGTGTAGGCACGAGAGCTACAGAAAACTAAAATAAGTTTTTCCATTTCATTCTTCAAGGAAACTTTAAAAACCCACTTTTCTGCTCCATGTATTCACCACGTGTACCATGTGGAATATATTCTGTCAAAAGATGTACCCAAATGTTCACAGAAATGCTTAACAGTTCCATCATCCATTTCAGCAGACTTACACTCCACTTTTCACAAGAATCGACCTCGCCTCGGGGCCAAATCCAGCCTGCTCCAAATCAGGGATTTCTTCATTGATGATGTCAAATGCTTTCCCATCTTCATCATCAGACTGAAAAAGTGCCACTGAAGACTCCATGAAATCCTAAAAGGCAACACAGGAGTCAGAAGACTGTCACAGCTCAGTGACTCCTCATGATCTAAAACATTTTGGAAAACAGTTGTAACCAGAAAAACAGTGTTTTACAGAGCACTGAAGGGGCCTAGCTCCCTGGTGTGGATCTTTATGGGGTATTTTGGCATTGAAGTTCTGGAATAACTGGGAGCCTGCCAATCTGACATGGCCTTCAGTGGTTTCCACTGGCAAGAGGAAGAGCCTGCTGTCCCTGAGCACCATCCTTTCCTCTTTGAGGATGGCTCAGAGTGCAAAAGACGCTCCTGTGGGAAGGAGAAGAGTTGGGGATTTAGCACTGATCTTCCAACAGCCTCACAAATAACTACTCCAAGCGTGACCATGGTTATGGTTTTTTACTTCAGTTCTCCTTCCTCATCCCTTCCCAGCAACATGGCAATAATTATGGAGAGGAAAAGTCTGGGCAAGATCACCTTTCCAGCACATGGGATTTGTACTTTTTGGATACATCCACTGTAGCTATAAATAAATCCTGCTTAGCACTGTCACATTCTCTCTTACATAGCTGTGTGACAATGCTTTGTGCTTTCAGCCAGCTTAGTTTCTTGCCCAGATTACTTGCACAGCTTCAGATTATTTGAATTTGGGTTTCAAATCTTCAGCTTTTTAACCACTTAGCCATTTTAAGCACACAGTTCAGTTGCTGCTTGGGAAAACAGAAAACAACAATCCATTCACTTTATTCCTGTAACTTTTAACAGAAAGCATGAACTCAATTTCAGTGTTTCTCAACCATTCAGCAATGTTACAATAAGTTGAAAATAAATCTTGCAAACAAGAAACAAAGGCTATCAAGCAAATAATGCGGCTGACAGAGATCCATAAGCATATGAGGACACCACCATGGGTATTCTTACACTAAACACCAAGAAAATAAAGACTCAGAACTATCAAAAACCACTTCGAAATGAAGGCCAGACCAAGCATGCAGCCAGATATCTGGTCAGGTGAGCCTGATCAAACAGGCTCTTTGGAGGACACCATGTCTTTCTACAGGATGCAGTCACAATGAGTAATGAAAACCAGTTTTATAATGAATGCTTGATGTGGCTCAACTTCTCTGCACTGCTTACAGGACAGTAAAAGGTGATGGAACAAATTCTGTAGAAAAACTGGTTTTCTTACTGTGTTGACCACTTCCTTCTTTCACTTATTTAAGCTGCTGCAACCACTTCAGATATACACCAGAAATTAAAGTGCCAGGTCTGGAAACGTCATCATGAACAATTGCAGCTTCAGACTACTTTTTAGGGGAAAAAAACCAAACCAAAATAACAGCCAAACTAGTGCAGTATTAGTGCAAATGAGAACCAGCTACTCTTAACAGTCCTAATGCAAAAGACTTTGTAAGAATACCCAAAGAGGCATTTAGGTCCAATCTACACAGAATTTCCTTAACTATGTTTAAAATACTGAAATATATCCACAATTGTAATTAAATTTAAAACATCTTTCAAATTCAGCCATCATTCTTTCCTCCCTGAATTTCCTCTACAGCTTCTCTTACAACAAGCAACAGGAAAAATACTTTCGCAGAAAAGACTTTCAGACCAAGGCAAATCATTCCAGACTTGAAAACGTCAGTGGGAAACCTCTGAAGGCAACATACTCTGCTCCACTAAAAAAAGACTGAGAAACTTTGCTCTTTCACTGATCATGACAGCCATGGGAGCATCTGAACAGCTTTGCACATTGCTAAGCCCCGGTGACAGAGCTGGCAGTGACACAGGCTAACGAGGCTCTGCAGAGCCATTTCGGTGCCTCTGCCCCGCGCTCCAGCTTTGGGAGCGCCACACAAAGCCTTTTGATCCCACTGTGCTGCAGCTGACTCAGGTACCCAGGGCTCAGCAGCTTCAGCTCCCAGCCCTGTGAGCTGGGCTCAGTTGTTTGAAGGTCTGGCTTGGCCTTAAAGCCAACACAGCCAAGGTCAGCTGCTGTGATGCCCCAGCAGAAAAAAAATCCAAGTCTGGCTGAGCTGGGCCCTGGATGAGCCCATAAAGTGCAGGGTCAGTGTCCAGCCCCACTGTCCATCTACACTGACTGTGCAAAACACTGCTCCATTACACTTCACAAAATCCCAAGTCTTCTGCAGAGACTCTCGAATTCATTGGACTAAAGCAGAATCTCTAGGGAAGAGCCATAAAGATCTGACACCCAGGAACATCCCTGCGGATTCTGAGACCATTGCAACCTTTACCTTGCTTCCCCTGAGAGAGTTCCTGAGGTTAGGGAGAAGAGCCAGGACATCTGCTGTGCAGTGAGGGGCCTTAAGCACACAGATTTTGGATTTTTGCCCAGTCCCCTTGAAACGGAACGTTCGGTACTAAAATATTTTTTAAATCCTGACCTTAAGTATTGTATACAAAGTCACCAAGGGAGCATATGGCCAGCCTGAACACTGCCCTGTGTGCTGCACATCGCAGCGAGGGAGGCAATCTGCTGGTCAGGCCAAACAACAGAATGCCAGGGCCATTACTCATTTCATTGGCAAGCAGCTCATTGCCTTCAGTTATGCAACAAATTGAGGGGAATTGTTCCTTTTCATTTCTATTATCAATAGGTAAATATTTATACATATTTATAAGCCAACAGGAATGATGTATGTTGATATATAACTGGGAATGATCTATGTTTTTAAAATGTTAATGATTTGAGCCTTCTGACTGTTCTAGGTGCAAGTAAAATTAAATACATGGCATGGAAGGTCGTTCTTGCTACCCACATGCATAATTTCAGCTTGTATTTATGTCCTTTGCAAACAGGAAAATCTAAAAAGATCAATTAAAGTTGCTCAAGTATCCTATATACAGCTGGAAAAGAGACGGAAACTAAAATTAGTCAGTAATTGAATAGGATTCTGCACACTCAAAGTGAGGAATCTGAAGAAATTTCCTATTTTTTTCTCAGAAACCTGAAAATAAATTATTTACAGAAGGATATTTTTCTTCAATTCCATTCATTCTCCTATCTTTATTTTGACAGATTCTGATTATAAATATAGCTTTTGCTAGGTGCCTGTCATGAAAATCAAACCTCCAAATTGTGAATTTAAGTATGGCCTTCTTGGGTCCACATTAACTTTTTAGTTAAAAATAAAGACTGTTGAGACAGTGAGTTTGCTTTAAATGCTCAATCTTCACAAAATTCCTGGCTCAGGAATATCACATCTCCTCAAATGAGGAGATGAGTAATCCGAGTATACAAAACTGAACAATATCAGAGTGAGCAATCTTAGTCTCAAAAGAAGTTACATTCTGCAGCTGTATTTAATGCTCACGGAGTTCCCATTGTAATAACAAAAAAAAAAAAATCTTCAAACCCTTAAACAAACAAACAAAAAAACCAAACCAAAACAAAGGAAATGATAAAGAAATTATAACCCCATGTTTCCCCATCTCTAAAAAGTCTAACTTTGCTTCCAATACTGGACCCTTATAAATAGTTTTTATTATTATTTCATCCTTGCCTCCACTACACACTTTTTAGTAGCAGGAATTTTTTTTTTATCATGATTATTTTTGCTGCCAAAATTTTCTGGCAGAAAAATCACAGACAGAGGGTAATGCTGTTTTAAGGCCTGCAACAGCTGCTGCATTGAAAAGCTATTTTTATTTTAATAAAGAGCCACACTGTACACTTGGGCACGTTATGCTTTTAAGAAAATTCCGTTTAAGGGATTCAAACGGCTTGAGGTGCAGAAGTGAGGCACTTGGAAAATCTGGCAGGTAGGCAAGGAATTCTGCACAATACAGTTTTTGCATGAACCTCATAAAGACCATTTAGAACCCGCCTCTTCTTAGCAATGTACACAGGTCAGTCTAAATGTCAGCCAGTAAGAAAAGAATGAGGATGAACACGGGCAAAAGATGGAATGACCAAACCCAAGACAGCTGTAGCATGTCCAAAGAATGACCTTGCTCTTTATGGACAGAGCTGTGCGTAATTTGTGTGAAATCCATGTAAGTACTTACAGCCTGCAGGAAGCGGAAGGACAGGAGGGCACTGCCAGCTCCCCCCCAGGAGTGTCTGTCTTCATAATCTCCCTCCTCCAGCAAGTACTGATGGCCTTTGTAGCGCTCCTTATCATAGGCAACCCATCTGTGGCAAGCACACAGCAGAAGAAGGAGAGGTCAGGAAAGGCAAAACAACCGCACACATGATTTTCTGTAACGAGTAAGAGAACATCCCAAAAACCCTAAAATGAGTTTCACAAACCCAGCCAATGAACAAAGCCATGCTTGTTGGGAATCACAACAGGCCCCCATGAAAAGTTCTTTGTGGATCAAAATCCCTCCATGTGATTCTCTAGGCAACAATAGTTGATTGCTGTCTCCGTGTACCTCCTCTCAGCCAGCCACACTCCCAACACCAAGCTTTGGGCCCTCAGAGCCTTCTATGCATCTAGATGCCAAAACTTTCTAAGCCACCAACTCTCAGTGATAAAAAAAAACAAGCAGTGGATCTCTCCAGTGAGCTAAAAAATGGTGAAACTCCACCCTTGCTGGAGCTGGTGACAAAATTAACAGATTTCAGCAGAACAACATTTTGCCTGCTTATATTGGGGGTTTTTTTGCTTAAATCTAAAAACATATACATATAAACAGACACAGAAATTGCATATATATAAACACTATTGCATATGGAATATGTTTTAGCACTAAATAAATAAAGTGTTTCAAAGTATTTTGAATAAATAGATAAGGCTCAATTAATAGGTGTTTCCATATCAACTTCAAAAGCTCTAATGGAACTTAATTTGAAAAAGTGCTTCCCCCTCCTTCTTTCTTGTAAGCATTTCTTTCATTAAAGCTCCCTTGTAAATATTAGAGCTGCTGTACAAATTCTGTTGGCAGTGAAATTTGGCAGGCAGGGATAGCTTTACTTTTAGTACCATTTGGTTTACATTAATTCAGCTGTTTCGGTTACCACAGCACTAAAAAAAAAAGCCACCACAACACACAGAACAATGATTTTTAATAATCTGAGGCTTCCCAGATAGCGCACACACAATGCCCTTATGAACAGATTATTTGACTATTAACAATTAAGTTTGTTTTGAATTTAGTGCTCATAAAATTCTGACAACAGCCTGAAAGGATATATGGTTATTCCATCTTTATATTGAACTGGAAAATCCCTTAAGAAACAAAAGCAAGATTTTCTGAGAACTGTTTTATTGCCAAAGCTTTTGGCAGAAGCAACCATCCTGCCTGCATATAAACAGTGCTGTCCTGTTGGGTCTTGGGAGAGGGTGGAGGAACAGCTTGAGGGGTTGGTAGCTGGTGCTGAGTCTGCCCCAGGACATCCACCTGTGTGACACAGAGAGGGGCAGGGCAACGCAGAATCCATCCAACGCCTCCGTGAATGAAAATAACAGCAGATTTCCCAATTCCAGATAACGTGCAGCAGGAAACAGATAACAGGTGGCACAGGAAATGCATTAAGACAATAAAACAGTTTGTAGGTTTCAGAGGTATTAAAATGTCAAATTGATGACTGTCCACACCTACCCAAGGTCATTTCAGCAAATTAAATAGAGACTATCAGAAGTATAAAGCAATACAAATTAAAGCTCTGTGTGAACAAAGTGCCCTAATTTATTGGCATCCAAGTGGCAAACACTGACTTCACACCTTTCACACATTTAGCTTGGTAGGCTGATAATTGACAAAAGAAACATACACTCCTTTTTTTTCTTTTTTTTTCAAACATTTCACCTGTGGAGGACTCCAGTCACCCCTTAGCACTTCTAAGCATTTATTTAGTTGTACTTCCCTCCTTTAAAATAGACAAATATAAAAGTGAAATATACTCACACTCCACCAATGACGCGTAGTGATCCAATTTCCTGAAACTCCTCTTCACTGCCAAACAGTGCTGGGACAGAAGTGATATTTTCTGAAAACTCTTTGGACCATCCTCCAAAGTGGCTTTTCTCATATATTATTATCTAGAAAACACGATGTTGAGCTTAATCCTTCAAAAGTAGACAAGAAGCCTCTCCCTGTACTTTGTTATTTCCATGACTGCAGTAAAAGCCCCCTCAGGTTCCTCATCTGCTGAATCACACAGATCAGCTATTAACAGTATTTAGATTTGTTGCAGCATTTATTAGAAAAACACCCAAGTTATGCCTGTCATTAAAAGTTACCTAAAGCATTAGCATTTTTGTAGAAAAAGGAGCAATAACTGTGGATCAGCTTTCAGCTCATCAGATCATGGTCTCACTCACAACTCTTGTACTGGGATAGGATGGAAAGGTCCTATTTCTGCCCCCTTCCTCCCTTCCCTCTCCTTTTTAAAAAAAACTTGATCTGTTAAATGGGAAAATCTCCCCCAATCCCTTTATCATTACAGTGACTAATGTCTCAAGTCAGAAAACCTCACTTTATATCAAATTCACCCCTTCCTAAAACGTCGAAAATAAACTACTACTTTTACACCTCATGAAACACTAAGTGAACTTGACAGCATTAGTGAATTTTTCCTCAGCAGCAAGCATTGAATAGTTATCAAACATGCCAAACAAAAGGAAAACAGCTTACATAAAGGTTTTATATTCCCAACATATGTATATTTTATTCTCAATGCCCTCTGTGCTTACCTTGACATTCATTGGCATTTGCACTTTTAGTCCACCCTAAAAACAGATGGGGGGGAAAAGAGGTATTTAAATTAAACTTGAAATTACACTTTGACATGTGTTTTATAGTACTATCAGAGCAGTAAGCCTTTGCAATTATATTCACCACTTTCAGTGTTGGCCAGAGATTTCAAAAGGCCAGGGACACTATAAACCCGGCCTACAAACAAATCAGTGCACTGACAAGCCTCTAAGACTGCAGGCAATTAAAAATATCCCTTCATTGTCTAGAAATCTAAAGTAAATATTTACTACATGTTTTTAAACTGATATTGACCAGTTTTTGAAATTAACTTTTAAAGCTTTATGGTATGTATTTCAAATTTCTGAAGCACGAATGGTGGAACACTAGCAGAGAGAGAAAACAGCAGGAGAGAGAGAAAATACAGACTGACATATTCACGTTTATGGTCAAAGAGCAAATACAACAAATGCATCTTCTCTGGAAATGTTAGTGAATGATGTTCTGTGAGGGAATAAGAGACTGATCTCACTTGAGTGACTAAAAGAGACAGCTATTAGGTCATACTCCTTTATGGCTTTTAAACTGTCTTTCTGTAGGCTTGCCATGTACACAGAAAAATCTGTGTTACACCCCTTCACATCTCTCTCACAGGTACAGCCACACGCTGTCTATCAGCACCAAAAAGTAACGGCACCTCCCAGGATTTGTGTGCAATCTGTGGTCAGAGGAATACAATTGGGTAATAAACTCCTTATCTGGTCCTCCATCCCCAGAACACTCTAACTGAGAAAAAGAAAATCTAACTACAACTGAAAAAAGGCAAATCAACAAATCCGGGAGGGCTTTTTGGTTAATGAATTGGTGTTGGAGGCAACAAAATGGAGAGCCTTTCAATCCTGTCTTATTTGACCTCCTCCCAACAACAGCAGTTTCCCAGGAAGATGGGGGGTGCAGAAGCCCAGCAAGAGACCAAAGCAAGTCCACGGAGGAGCGTTACACGTGTAAGGATTAACCCAGAAAGAACATCAGACCCAAGTCATATTTAGGTCAAAACCTTTGGGGAAGCAACAATAAGAAAAATGAAGGCACACCATTTATTAGGGAATTGTGAAGTCCTCACCATTCTTAAGGGACGCAGAGATTTTACATCTGCTGAAGGGATTTCAGAGGGTGAACCACATTCTTCCAAAACCGTCATCTCTCCCTTGTAATTCAAGTCTGAATAAGCAAGCCATCTAGAACAGTAGGGAAAAACGAGTCAAAAGGTTGATCAATTAGATTCCAAATACAAGGATTTTATTAAAACTATTTTCCTTTTTGTACTCATAAGAGCTAGATAATGTTTTAGGTACTGACAACATAACAAAACAAAGCCATATTTAAGTATGCTGGCAACATCACTGCTAAGAAGATTTTTTTTCTCAGACCAAGGTAAATATAAATGAAAGAAGAAAATTACGAATTTGTTCACTCACTTAAAAAAAGCCAGCTTGTTACTCTATGAATATACAAAAAAAAGTCAGTACTGAAGATGAGACTTTGCATTGACTTTTATCTAGGATTGTCACCTTATGTATTAAAAGGCTTCTAGCATCAATCCCATTTCATTTTTTTCAGTGGAGGCTATTAATATAACATTATATACAACACTCCTTTGGAAAGCCATCGTAATTTTGACAGAAGGAATAAAAATGCTGAGAGTCCTTCAGACTGTTTTACATCAAAAAGAAAGCTGAATGTAGAAGCTGGACACAGGTTTAGTAGACCTCACAAGGAATGGAGGAAGAGGCATTGAGCCATATGGAAAGTGACTTTCTTAAAGCTACCAAGTTTTGTCAAAACTAAGACAAGACTCTGTTTTGAATTCCTTCACCACTTCAAGCTTCACAGACATTGTGAGATTGTGGGAAGGAAGACTTGGCTCACGTGGAAAGGTTTGTAATAGAAGAGTTAATGTCATTCTGCAGTGTTTATGAGAAGAGCCACACAGCTCCCAAACTCCAGGAACTGTGAGGTGTTGGCCACTTACCCAGGGAACAGCCCAATACAGAAATTGCTGGGAATACAGGAATTCTGCTCAATACAGGAAGTGCTGGGCTACCCAGGGGCCTGTGTCATATTGCATCACCTCCCTCCAGAAAGTCAGGATACGGTGGAGCTTGAGAAATGCTTGGATGATGTAACGCTCATGTTCTGGTATTCAGCCACAGTGTTACATTTACAACAGGGTGGGTGACCAGGGAGACAGTATCTATTCTCCAATGAACTAAAAGCTAATTATAGCTGAGTTGCTTCTGCTATTTATAAAGCTACTCAAATACGGAATTACTGAAGACTTCTGCCAGCAACTACGAAAAATGCCTTCAAAAATTTGGTTCCACTACTAGGAGCCCATAAAGCACAATGCTGAAGTGTAGAGTGGGAATATTTAATGTATGTTGGCTGATTTGTAGCAAAACCCCCCAAATACTGTTCATGCTGCTGACTGACTTTCACCCCATGACGTTACTCTTCTACCAGCTGGCAAAGTGCTGTTAAAAAGCTTCAGAACTCACACTCCTGATTTGACTCTTATGTAAGGGTTTTTTTCAACATCCAGTTCTTCTAAATTGGCAACTGCACCCTGTATGCAGATGGGAAGTCCCTCTGTGCTGCCAGCTGCAGGGCAGAACTCCACTTCTGGAATGCCACAGTCCTGTGGAAACAAATCCAAGGGTAATGTTTATCCACACTTGCAGACTCTGCCCCCAAACATTCCCGTTTCCCCCCTGTCTTCTCACCCTCCTCCAGGATTCATATGATGGAAGGGTTTTATTATTTTCTAAAAATTCCAGTCTCCATTTAAAAAAGCTAAGGGAGGTAAATTTCCAGCTCCCAGGAACTTTCAAAGAAGAAATTTATGCCTATCAAGCTACTTTCAAAAAGGCCAAGTTTAAATATTCTCCAAGTATTATAATACTGACTTTTCTTTTTTTAAAGATAATGCTTCCATAACATGCATATAGATACACACGATGCATGCATTAACTAAAACTTTCCAGATATGTCTATTCCGTTCCCACCTCTGCCCCTCCATAACAATTAAGCTCTGTAATGCAGAATCCAACTACGGTATCAAGCCATACGAGTTCAATTTTCTGTTGTGGTAAGTAAATCTACAGCATTTTCCATGAAGGAAGAAGAAATAGATCAATATTAGAAAACACCTGTTTTGTTAAGTAGAAACTTTAGCAATTTTGCTGTTACTACAAGCAACAACCTCTATTTCTTTACTGGAGGTTTACTACTGAGAGCTACCACACTGGAGAACAAACTTGTTGATCACATGCTCTTCTCTAGAATTTGCAGGGATTTTATCGAGCCACCCTCATTTTGCAATATTTACATAGCATGCATTGCCAGCACTTTCTTCCCCAGCACCAAACACATCATGAACCAATGAGGATCTTCTGCAAGTCCCTGTTTCAGCAGGGTGTTCCAGAACAGCGACAGGCGGCTCACGTGTGTGGCTGGAAAATTTCACTTCTCAGTGATCACCTCCCAGAACACTTCCCCTCCTCCTCCTCACCCATCTGCTTTAGGACAGAGGGCTTGGACAGCATACAGAGATTCCCAAAATCCTAAAGGTGGCTGGAGGAAGATGTCCCCTGCATGTGCATTAGAGCAGAGGGATGAGGAGAGGTTTCTGAGGGTGCCCTCAGCGAAGCACCTGGTTACTGGATTTACTGAGGACCCAGGAGAGGTCACACCACGACAGAGATCCTCCATGGACTGTGGCTTCTGAAAGGTAAAACACAGGCGCTTGCAGAGAAACCCAGTAACAGGGCACAAAAGCTCTGGAAGTTACAGCACCTCCTCTCATGGCAGCACCCGCAGTTCTGTCCTTTAGCACGGGGGTTTTGAGTGGGGTTTTCATGGGGTAACATCCCATGGCTTCTTGGTCATCAAAGCTTTTTCAGCAGCTATTCTGAACTGTCAGCAGTGAGAGTGGCAATTAGAATAGATGCACTTCAGGGTATTGTTTCACTTTCCTCCTGGGACCTGAAGTAACACAGTAATACTGTTTTGGCAACTCTCCCTCATGCACACTCACATTTCCCCTGTACTGTACCTTGCAAACAATGCACACTCTTTGTTTTTAGAACAAAAACTGCAATACCGGAATTCTTATTTTCAGATGAGCGAGCCCAGAAAAACGAGGAAAAAAGACTTTCTAGTACAATGCTGTTTTATGGCAAAGTGCTAAGGAACTCTATTTCTCAATTCTAAGCATACTGCCAGACAAGTTTTAAAATTAAAATTAAAATAATCTCCCCATCGTTTTCACATGTATATGTATCTTATTAAATCACAGTTAAGAAATATTTGAAGCCTGTGGGTTTTTCTAAAAATATCTGATATATAATAAGGCTGAAATTCGTAAATCCAACAACAAAGCTTGATACAGGAAAATTGGAAGTTGCACCATGAATTCCACAAATAACGATACCAGACTCTTAATGGTTTCAGATAAAATTCTGAAACAAAGTACCTACAAGACCAGACAAGTAGCAAAATAAAAGTATCTGCCTGCGGGCTCAGACAGAATATGAGATGGAATATGTTTCATTCTAATTCAGTAGGAGGCTTTTGTTTTTGTTTTTCATTTAAGATTGGAAAAAGCCAGTCTGTAGTCTCTTTTCAAGTCTGCTCTCCTGACTCTGAGGCAGTCTCCAGCTCAAGAGGTGACAGATGTAAAAGCGTAGGTAAAGCACAAGCACTCAGAATAAAATCTCTCATATTTATCACCATCTCTCTCCAGACAGATTTTGACAGTCATAAAAAACCTCTACTCGTAGTGATGGTATTTTTGTGTGTTCTAGATTAAGTCCACAAACTTCTTTCATAAAGTGTCACACAATAAACTGAAGTCTTAATCAAAACCAGTTCAAATATATATTTTTTAAAGGTAGTTACATAGCTGAGCAAGAAGTAGATGATATTTTCAAAGCACATTTTTTTAAAGTCACAAATACACATTTGGACTTCAATGTGGAACTCAATTTACCTATACTGATGCACAGACTGCAGATAATGGTACCATTTGTTATTACTGTATGAGATGAACACTCTGTATTTGCACATGTACGCTCTGTGCTGTGCCATTAATTTGTACAATTCAAGCATGCAAACTTAGCTTGGTAAATATTGGCTCCAGCATGTTCATATTTGCCTGAGCGTATTTAATAGCTCTCATTACTTCCACAGGCTTCTTTAACATTCCCAATAAAGCCACCATCTTTAGAAACAAAATGAAAACCACACAAATATGATAGCATTCAGGTGGAGAACTAGATCCTTCAGTCCAAAGCCCTGTCATCTGCAAGGCGTCAAGATTTGGAAATGAGATACCCACATGCAAAACTATTCTCATGCAAAACTACATACACTGCATAGACTACCACAAGTGTTTCAGCCCAGACCCCAAACTGGAAGGTTTCTTCCCTAAACCCACCCCCAAAGCCGTGCCACCCCATCAAAAGCAGTCCAAACTCACATCATTCATTACCCTGCTGACACATCAGGCAAAACCAGAATAAAAAGCACTGCAAACAGATTAGGCCTCTGTGCTCATTTCCAATGATAACACACAACCAGCAATGCTTAGGTAGGTCACAGCCTCCAGGCATCCCTCTCTGCCTTCCATACTCTGTGGTATTCTCCTGCTACCTCCAACAGTCATTCTGGAATGCCCGTGCTTCCCTCGTGGTCTTTAGGGAGCTGGGATGTTTACAAAGCACGTGGAACACTTATGGGCACTTCCAAAAGAGTAGCACGGCCCTCAGCAGAAAGGTGAAGGCTCCTTCTGAAGAGGATTAAGGCAACTCTTAAGCCTTTACCATAAAATATTCCTCTTCAGTGGCATCTCTGACATTTTTCTAGCCTGACCAAGAACGGCAGTAGAAGTGACAGACCAAGGTGGTCTTGGTTGTTTATCCTTCTTCTGGATCTAGGATCCACTAGCAGCCCTAGCAGCTCCAGCAGGGCTAAATAACTTCAGCACTGTTAGGTCTTGTCTCTGGACCTATCAGCTGTGGAGACTGAAGTGATCAAATCAGCCCATTTAACTGGGGTAAGTTTTATCTCAGCAACAGGACAAAGAATGACTAAAGCCTGGCTTCCTAAGTGAAATGCCAGAAAAAGGATGAGAGAAGAGTCTGTTGAAAACTGGTCCTAATTAGTTCTGGTATTCACATGATTGCTTTGTAACAGAGTCTAGACACCACCTTACTTTAAATGCACTGTGCTACCACCCACCACCAAAGCCAACCACAGAACTCAGCAGGGCTGGCAGTAAAATAAAATAATGCAAAGGAAATCAATGATTACTGTACTGTAAATACCAGCCAACAAACGAGACAATCTGAAGCTGCTGGGTGTCTTCCTATGGCAGCTGACAAAGTAGTTCCTGCTGCAATTATTAACTTCTTTTCACCTAGCGAACCGCACAAACAAAAGAAACACAGCCTTCATGTAATACTGTGAACAAGCCCATTGCAAAGAGCTTGGCTCATGGAGACTCCACAAAGAACCCAGTTATTCCCTGCCTAACCATCTTGCAGACAGTGGTTATAAACTGCCGGTCCAGATCCCTTGTCACCTTGCAAAATGGTGGTCGACAGGATTATTCCAGAATGGAGCTCTCAGGAACCCTTCTTAGCTCTAGTTTTTGGGAACATAACATTTAGCAGCCTCTTTGAGCTTCCAGAAACAGACAGAAAAAAGCCCAACTTATATAAAAATGTCAACATAGGCATTTACAGTAGGCCAGAGAATGGACCTGGCTAAACAGACTGTGCTACAAGAGCTGCACTGAACCTGTGTGTGCAGGCACACTTTGGCTCATGTGGCCTTAGTGGAATTCAGTCTCCACATTATTTCAGACAGGCCTTGATTTTACCGGTTCTGGGCACAATCTGTTTCCCTGGAATCTCTTCCCCACAATTTTCTTGAAATTAAATACACATGGATACACCTAATGCATATCCACAGTTAGCCAGGCCACAAGCTAACCACAAAGTTAACAGAATCTCTGCTTTTTGGGGAGGCTTGAAGCCAAATCAAGAGCACAAAGCTACCAGCAGACTGTTCTTTAGTCAATATGCTAGTAAAAAAAAAAAAAAGAAAAAAAAAGTATCTCCTACAGTTTCCTTAGTAAAAATCTGTTTTTCCTCTTCTTTGCAAGCTGTTTTCTTTCTCAAATATTTAGCCAATGTTCAAATCTGCTAACTCAAGGCAACTGAGCAGCCATTAAACAAACACCATTTAAAAACTACTTGAAAAATTAGAAGACAAGCCAGACAACCTGGACACAGAGCCAGTATGGCCAAACTAGCCTGGAGAACAGACACTGACAGCCCAAGAAAAAGAGAATGACAGCAAAACATGTGAAACACACACATGAGCTGCATGAAAAAGAATCCACTATTTGTCAAATCAAAACAATGCCTATATTTTCCACAAAAATAAATAAATTAAAGGTAGCCCTTTGGCAAACTACCTTCTGAAGGTAGCTCCACAGCAGCTGAAGTACAACCCGAAAAGGAGGGGTGCCTTCATGGATCAAGGTTTAGAGGACAAACCCTGGCTGAGTGAGTGCACTAATGTCACCAACCATACCTGCTAGAGGTTTAATTTACACGAGCAAAGTGTTGATTACTGGACCAGCGTACAGTAACAAAGCTTTCCATCTGTGTTCTATATAAATGAACCACAGACTGGAAGAAGAACCAAGGTCAAACCTATTTAGTTGTACTGCAAAGATTTTTATCAAGCATGATGAAGCTTAAACAGAGTATCTTTCCCATCCAAGAGTTTTCTTTCATACCCAGGACACATCCAGCTTCTGCTGGCTTCAGACCTTAGTTCCACATGTTTATTTATTTAGTTGCCTTTATTTATTTAGTTGCCTTCCACATTATTGATCAATATTCATATTACATATTGGTCAAAGGCTTTTAATTTGTTTAGCTCAAATAAATGCTAACTTCATTATTCTTGCCTCCAGTCAGTCTCTTTTGAATTAATTAATTTCGAAGTTTTTTAAGAGAATGAAGAAGTATTTCTAATTGTTATGAAATAATTATGCCCCTGTGCTGATGACAAAAAGGTTATCAATTTTAAAATGACCTCTATACCAGCAGAGAACAGAGAAACCAGTTTACTGAAAATCTTTCACATTGTGTTACAACTGATAATTCACTCACAGTAAGAGCCATTGCCCTGTGAATAACTGGAATGTTACACTGAACAACAGGAGCACTAAGTCTTCTTAAATCACAAGATCTGGTAAATATATTCCTCATTCACTGCATAACAATGGGTGCATTATATTTAGTTTTATACATTTGATTCTTATCCTTTCAACAAAAAGCCTTCTAAACTGATGGCTGTAGGCAGAGCCACGGGCTGTAGGTGTACCACTGGCCCATGTGGAAACCTTACAGATGGCACAAAGCTGTAGAGAGAATGGCAGCAATTTTTGGAGGCTACGCTGTACAAATGGGATTGGAAACCAAACTGACACTGAAACAGAAGCCACAGAGACACAGCAGACAGCTTAAGATAAAAACTTCTTCAAAAACATGAATTGATTCCATTTAATTTCAAATAAATGGACAGGTAAACATCTAAAAGGAGGGGAGACGGTGTCACATGAGGATAGTGGCAAAGAAACATAATCCATCTGTGGATTATTAACTCAGGAAGAAAGGGAAATTGAGTGCAGCAAAAACCCTGGAATTTCTCACTTAGAAGGTGAAAAAGGTGAGCCATAGCACATTTGAACAAAGTCAGAAACACTACCCACACATTGCCCATTGCTGGTAATACACCACTGGGACCAATAAATCAATTATGCATGTGAGAATATTGTGAAGGAAGTCTGTACCTTTGTTACGTGTTTGATTGAACCAACTGTGAGGTTTCTTCCATGATGTTTTATGCCTGGGACATCCCAAAGGTGATCCAGCACAGCCTCTCCTTCTTCTAGTACATATTTTCGACCCTGGAACTTTGGTTTCTCGTAAAAAATCCAACTGCAATAACGATACAATGAAACGAGTTGTTGCTGGTAGAGCACATCTGATGGAAAGCCCAGGAAAAACGCTCTTCTTATCAAGACAAATATCACATCTTTCTTATGCTGTCCCTCAGCAGGCACATTCATTTTGGCATTGCAAACTAAAACACACGGTTCTCCTCCAGGATAAAATACAAAATAAAAAAATACAGCTAAACCACAATGCGAATAAACAGCCTTATTTTACCAGAACAAATATATTAATTGTAACATCAAAACACGTCCTGTTCAGGCAGAAACTATGCAAGGCATTAAATATACTAAAAATGGCATTCAGCATTTCTTAGGATGTCAAGGAAATGTATGCAAAACCACACAAGGCTGCCTCAGAACTTCGTAAAAGTGATATGCATGGCTGACAGTCAGAAACATTCCCTGTAAGCTCCACCAGCTAAATTCCAATGCAACAACTGACATGGACCTGCCCCCAGCTTCCCCAAAAACATCCAGAAACACTTGCAAACTTAAAAGTACTTGTGTATATCCTTCTGCATCCACATTCCTTTAAATGCCACATTAAAGCCCGCAGCTGAGAATGTTCATTTGATGGTCCTTTTGCACCAGCCACTGTATAAGGAAACTGAACTGTAAAAATTCACCTTATTTTTTTTGTCATAGACATGTTCCTAGTCATGATTATGGCTGTACTGGCTCAGCACTTCAGGCAAGAACTCTAAATTTACTTGTGGTTCTATTAGAAACTTTCTCTTTGGAGCTAGCTCCCAGGAGAAACAACATTTTTTCTTTTTAGTGCAGCATTTTAAAGCCTTGTTTTATGTTTTTTCACTGGTATCAGTCCAATTATAGAGAAAGAACAAGACACTCCTGCAGATGGGACGTGTGTCATAAATAAAAGAAATCAAAATACAAGAGGAACACACACAGCCAGTCTTTTGGAAAGACTATTTAAATATGACCTGGATTTCTTACCATCCTCTAATTATCCTAAGTACTGTTCCAATGGGAAAGATCCATGATGAGGCATCCAGCACATCTGAATGAACTTCTTGTTTACTTTTGTTGCCACAAATATCATAAATAATAATCTGAAAAAATACACAATGCATGCAAATGAAGGCCCATTTCAACACAGAGCACAGACAGTTATTTTTTGCTTGCAATTTGAGACCACTCAGCTGAGAGGCTACACAGTTTCTTCTTTTATGAAATACTCTACTAAATGAAAATAACAACAATTGCTGAGAAATACAGCAAAATTACCAGTGGCAGGATTTTAAATAATATATTCTCACTATTAGCATGTGCAAGCATATGCTAATAATACATAAAACCACATAAAATTAGAGCAGTAACTTCAGATGCTTTCCATTCAAAAATTACAGTATGACAAATTATTCCATGTATCATATTGATTTATGTGACACAAGCTCTGCTTACCTTTCCTGGTCTTGGATTGTATTTGAGCCTTGTCCTGTCAATGATGTTCTGAAATTAAAAGGACATGGCAAACAACTATTAACACCTACAGCAGCAGCACAAAGCACAGGCAGATTATTCTAGATCCACTATTCCTGCACATGTTCACAACTGTCATTTGTAGAAACAACCAAGATTTCTTCCACTGCCACTCAGAGTTGGTGTAAATTGTTTAACAGGGTCAATCAGCAGAAAGCATCATGTGCTAGAAAAGAAGAGCTGTTATGGAAGTTATACCCTTTACAAATGTATTACCCTTTCCCAGCAAACAATAAACGGCATTTCTTAACAGAGCGAAAGAACAGAAGATCACTCTAACACAGACTGGAGTATTCCCAACATCGTGGAAAGGCTTCTTCAGTTACACATTTGGGGGCACTTTCAAATTCTAAACACAGGAAGATCTGTTTCCAGACCCTCATTTCCCATTGCTTTAAGTGAACTAAAAAAGAAATGTTACTCTATGGAAGCAGCTACGCTATTTACTTGCCAGCTGAGTTTGTAGAAGACACTGTGATGAAACAATCAAAAAGCCCAGTAAGCTGATACTTTTTTTTTTTTTGGACAAGACAGCTCTATTAATCTCAGAAGTGAAAGAAATAAAAGAGCAATTTTCATATTAAAGGCAATTCTGTCATCTTCAGGTTGAAAAGTCCTTAATATGGAGAAACCTGTCTTGTGCTATTATAAAAACTTGTTATTATGCATATTTCCCTATTTTACCTTCTGTTCACATATTCTGTTTTACAGTTAAATCACTTTTACCTGTGTGCTGAACCAAGACTGTTACCTTTTAAAAACTATTTTATCAGAAGACTTTTTATTTTAAACTTACATAAAAAAGCCTAATAACTTTTAATATAAACTTTTGATTACTTTTACGATAAAGACTTAATTAAATGGTAGCAAGGAGAATAGGGAGGCAGCAACTTTGAATCTGGGCTAATCACTTTGATTATAAATATTATGTGACACGACATCTTACCGCTGACAATTCTCCCAGTTTTGCCACGGCGCTGTCTTGAAACCAATGAATCTTTGGCTGCAGCACATCCTGGAGGATGCTTCCAAACCTGCTCCCTTTTTCAGAAGAGCCGTTCCTGGCAGATTTCAAATACTGGTAGTACACACTTGTAGGATGGGCTACAGCAGCATCAGCTTTCTCTGGAACTGGTTTGCAAGGTGTTTGACTGGGAGAAGCCACATCTGGAAGCTGTTCTGGTTCCTCCTGTGAGTCAAGCTGTTCTTTTGAAAGAAGAAATGATTGTTCAGAAAAATAACATCTACTTTGGTCGTTTGATTGAGGGGTTGATTTATAATTCCCTGTCCACTGACTGGAAAGGCAGTTGTCTTCTCTCTCAACATCAAGAACATTTTCCTCATATGATGATTCTTCCTCCTCTTCCTCCACTCCGTCCTCCTCGTCTTCCTCCTCTTTGCTGAACCGAGCAGTGAACTGCAAGCGCTCAGACACCGACTGGAGGAGGGAAAGCACAGAAGCGTGGTCAGAGCTGTCTTTGGAGACTCCCCCAGAACGGCTTTCTGGAGACACATCCGTGGAAAGCACATCTTCCTGGGAGCTGTCGTCCTCGTAGATGGGAGACAGAGAGAAAGGGTAAATCCTGTAGCGCTTGGCCTCCACACTCAGGAAGGACTCTGAGCCTCGGCTCTCTGCTGCATCATTCACCTTCCGGTCCTGCCTGCACAGACAGGCTGACTCCTGCATATTCCTTGCTCTGTCACACCTTACATGATCTGTATTATCCAAAGGCAAATCGGGAGGAGAAAGAGAACCAGTCTGCATATCATCAGTTGAGACAGATTTGTTCTCAGTTTGAAGGGCACCCTCATAAATGATGGTAAAAGAACTGTTTTCCCACTGTTCAATCAGTGGAGAAGAGGCCAAAAGTTCTGTTGATTCCTTCACGTCATTGCTGCTGTCCAGGCCATTTTCTTCAAGCTGATCATTTCTCTCCATGTCATGATCCTTCATTTGTGCCTGCTTCAGATTCTCATTATTTTGGGCAAAGACTGTGTTGAAGCAGCGTTTCCCCTCACTGTCCTCTCCAGTAACAGACAATTCAGGTACCACGGACTGTGTATCTAATCCAGTATTAACCTCTGCTCCCTCGCTTGCCCCTTCTGCTGGTTCCTCTTCACTCTCCACTGCTTTTGAACTTTGTAAGGCTGCTTTGACTTGAACAGGTACTTCCTCTGCAGCCTCTTTCCCACAGTGTTCGTACAGCCTGTCCTCTGCATTGCCTTCCAGAGGCATCTGAGGACTGCTTTTATCTTTGGATTCGCTCTGCAGGCCAATACATTCTTCACTGGGCATAAAAGATGACAAATTAACATTTACAGCTGGCAGCAGCGTGCACTCTGCCATATTTGTATTATTGCATGAACCTTTTAACTGCAATGACAAAGGCATTTCTTCAGTCACAGTAGCATCTCTATCTACAAAATCTAAAGTTCCATCAGATTTTCCACTCCTTGCTGATACTTCGCCACACATTGCTGCTGCAGCCAGATGGTCACACACCTTTCCATTGTGCCCCTCTTCTGCTGGTGTCAGAAGATCTGATTCTGGCCTTGCTAAACTGCCAGAGGGAAGAAATCCATTTGTTTGACAAGTAATTGCATTATTTGGTATCTTTTCATCTCTTTGGAGCCAATCTATGCCATTTTCCATACTATTTGGAAGCAAAGGAGGACCTGAGCAATCTGCCTTTTCACAGTTTACAGCTACAGTCTGAGTTTCATCCATCTCTGTTGGTTCCTGTGTGTTGGCAGGAAACTTCACATCCAGATTTAAAGTCTTTGGCATTACAGCCTCAGGTTTAGGCTGAACCTTTCCAGAAGTCCTTTTCCTCTCAGTGCCTCGCTGCTGATTGGATGCCAGTTTTTGTATGGCTGAATTAATAACCTCATCAACTGTTTCTTTTGCTTTCAGTGCCAGTGCCCTATGTAGGTCAATTTTATTAGTGATGCCAGAGAGTATCTTTTTATCTTGATTATTTGTATCCACTCTTTCATTTCCTGTAAATGAAGATGAGCCTCCTCCACCGGTCTCATTAAAATCTTTTAATGATTGCACAGCTGACTGGATTTCTCCTGCTGCCAGCTGTACAGTTCCAGCCTTCTGATAATTTGCAATATCTGTATTTATTAAACTATCCTTGCTCCCACAAAGCTGGCAGACACCAAAGCCTTCTTTTGCTACAATCTCTTCTGTAGCCAAGTGTAAAACAGAGTCTACTATTTCTTCAGCTTTCTTCAACAGAACAGCAGCGTCTGGGAAAGAAGAACATTCTTGTCCCTTCACATCAGTATCTCCCCATTCTTCCCCCAAACAGAGTCTGTTTGCCTGGGCAGGTGCAGCAGCTTTTTGGCCAGAAGGGGCTTCCAAGGCAGCGGAAGCACCAAGAATCACCTGTCCCACAGCAACCTTGCACAGAGGCTCAGAACAGGCTGACTCAGATGCAGTTTCCAAAGGTTTCAAGGGACAGATGGGTGATGGCATTGCCTCTGCCAGGACACTGTTGCCAGCCTGTTGTGTGGAGAAGGCCTCATCTGCCTCATCACCAGCCCTGTAACTGGAAGAATTACTGCTCCCCTGAGCAATGCCGGACATCTCCAAGCCAGAAAGAGAAAGGTTGGAGGCTTCTCTGGATACCAGAGTAGGAGAAGTGGGTCTCGGGATGCCAACAACCCCTGCAGCTACTCCATCAGCAGAGCTGTCAGACATAGGTGGAGCAATCTCAGGTTCCAGGGAACTTGCTGGGCACAAAGTCCTCAGGTCTCCTGAGCAAGGTGGCCCCTCGGTCATCCTGTCCACAGGGGTTATTTTCCTAGACTCTGCAGTTGGAAAAATAAAGCTGTCCTGTTCAGCAGCAGCAATCTGGTCATTTTCAGAGTTGGCGGCAGAAGGCAGCATTTTTCTTTGTTTGTCAGAAGAAGGATCAATTGCTGTGGGTGATATCCTAAACTTATTGCTGTTTTCCTTCTTGGAAGAAAAATTAATACACCTCTCTTCAGAGACAGGTGGAGATTCTGAAATCAAGGCTACATTGTCCTCTTCATGGGTGAAAGCAGAATGGTTGGTCAAAGGCTTTCCTTCAGATCTCAAGGCAGAATGAGAAACCATCATAGAGGTAGACTGGTGGGTTAGAGGGGCTGTCAGCTCATCACAATTAGTTTTCACACTTTGACACCCAGGTATACATGGTGACCTGCTGGCAAAGTTTTCAGCTTCAGATAAAACCTTCATTGTTTCCACACGCTCTGTCTCTAGACAAGTAAAACTAGTCTGCTGTGTGGCAGCATCCGTAGAATTCTCCACATGGATTAGCTTGTGACCATTCTGTATGTGCACTGTTTTCCCTAACTCACCCAGTTCTTCATTCCAAGTCCCCCTGCCCACGTCTGTATCTTCAGTATGTCCAATAGATGACACTGAAGTAGCTGGATTGCCTGTGGCCATGCTCTTTCCTCCTTTGGATTCCATGCTAAGTGAAGTAGGTATTTGTTCATTAAAAGGAAAAACAGTAGCAGGAAAGTTCTGTGGATTTTGCTCCCTTTCTACAGCTGCCACACTTTTCTGTGTATCACTGTTTCTTGGATCGCTGTCTTTACCGGCACTCCTGGTATGCTGACCTGCTTGCTTCTGAAATGTTGTGGTACTGAAATGAAGCCTCTGGCCATCCAATGTTCGCTCTGAGTGATTATTCACCTGATGATTACAGCAAAAGTCTCCCTTGCTCACCTGCAGTTCTTCATTAACTGTCTTGCTTTTTGACTTGGGTGAATGTAAACAGTCATCCTGTATTTCTTCTGGGGACTCCTTATTAGCTGCTTTACTACAATAATTTTCTCTATCAAAGTTAGAAGTGGCATTTTTGTCTGTCTGAAACAGAGCTCCTGCTTCTCCTGGCAGTCCATCTTCTTTTCCAACCAAATCGTTTGCAGAACTGACTTTAAGGGAATGAGTACTCTGGGAAGAGGAATTGGTTAGGATCCCACTTTTTCTACTACTAAATGGCAATAATGAATCTAGTGAGTATGTCCTTTTAACTTTTGTTGCAGCTAAAGCAGGTGTATTTCTTAAGTCTAACTCATGACATGATTCAGTGGATGAAGTTGTGGCCTTTGCAGTTATTTCATGTTTACTTCTGCCCAAGCAATGCTGAGCTTTACCAGACTGTTTGCTTCCCATTCTAACTGCAGAAGAATTTAATACGGCATCCTCTTGGTGATCTTTACCCTCATCGCTTCCATTTTCTTCTGATTTCAGAGAGAGAGTTGCTGGAACTTCTCCATTTTCTTTGACCATTGAAGCATTTCTGTTCTCAGGACTTTTTTCTCCTTTTCCCATTTCTGATTGATTCTTCAGGAGCTGCCTGATCCTTGCAGAACCCCGATACGTTGCGTAAGTGACTGCGGGTGCTTCTGGCTTCCGTCGCGTGTGCCTGCAACAAGGATCATCAATATCAGCAAGGACGGACAATCAATAGCTGGTATGACAATAAAGCTTGTAGATGATGTAAAATACTGTTTTCTTCCACAGCTTAGCACAAACTGCAGATTGAATGCCACACTATTTCCCTCCTTCTTCTGCTAAACACAGGTTTCGTGACAAATTATACAGACACCACCTTTTACCAAAAAAGCCAACTTAAACTATAAGCAAAAAAGTAGATGTTGCCCTAACCAACTTCCATCATTTATTTTCTACCAGACCAGGGAATTAATATTGACAATTGTCACTGCAAGTCAACATTTGCAGTGACAGAAATAATCACACTGTTTAGAAGATGCTATATTCTACGAAAGCAGGCCTGTATATTAAAATGGAACATTTACCGTATTAATGTTTATTAAAATATTGAATTGAAATTTAAACTTTCACCCAGTATCTCAACATATTGCTAAGAAACAGGATGAGGAGAAACAAAACAAGGGGGAAAAAGGAAGTCTACAACAGGGGATGCTTTTTTGGACCACAGGGTAGTAAAGAAAGAGATTTAATGGAGAATGAGCAAGAATTAAGACTGTTGGAATGCTGGAAGGAATACCAAAAATGGGAAGACTAGAAATGTGACATGGAATTGGTAGATCTAGCCATTCATTAGTCTTAAATTTAGCAGCAAAAAACAGTGAATGCAAAAACTAAGAAATGAGAATCACCACAGAGGAATTGCAATCCTGATCCTTCACTGCTCTTTCTGATCATACTAAGTTCAGAGCCTGTCACTTTCAATTTTCTGAAGAAGCAGTTTTTCTTCTTTCTTCAAACTAGGAGACATCACAAATGCTCACCTTTCTTTCAAATGCTTCTCTCTTTTCCCCATTTTTCTGCCTGTTAAAGAATTCCTGCAAAATCAGTCACTGTCAGTTTTTTCGTTCTTCATCTTAAGACAAAGTGGATGCTCAGACTAGACTTAAACTCCCTTCTGCCTCAGCCTCCACTAAGAAGAAAAAACTAATAAGAAGAATAAACTAAGAAGAAACCCCTCCAAAGTCTGCCCTATATCTGCTAACCCAGTGAATGGCTGGGATCAGCCATTCAGCTGTTTGAAAATTTTTCATACTCATTTCAGAAGAGTCTCTGGGGCAAAAATAATGACAACGACAACAAAAGTCTTGGCTAAGATCTAGATTTCTAATATAAAAGCATTGCAATATATAAAAATAGCTTAATAGCTTTTAAAAGCTCTTTGTACCTTCCCCCATTAGTTCACTTTGTTGAGAAGTTGTTACAGCTCTTGAGTTGAGAACAAACAATTTAAGTGAGAAATAAAAAATAAATTTACTAAGGAAAGTGAAACATGCGAGTATCATTGAGGAACTGTAACTTCAAATCTTGTCTGTATGGATTCTGAGTATATATTCTCTCAAAAGATATAAAAGAATATAAAAATGGAGTGGATTCACCAATCTAAAAATAGAATCTCTTTTCTGTCAAGATTTTAGAGGCCAAGATTATTTCTTCAGTATTATTTTTATTTTGAAGAGGGAACTTAATGCTATTTAAAATCCTGAGTAAACTTCCCTCTTATGCAGTACTTGGACATGCAAAGAGTACAAGCGAACTAAAAGTGAAATTATTCATATTCATAAACATTAAAGAGAGATATAAACAGTCATTTATATGCATGTTTTACATTGGCAGGTACCTTTAGGCTAATGCCAAAATACATTAATATGGGAATTCAGACTTTGTGAGAACTTGAAAATTACGTTTGTATTGGGATTAAATTCACTGTCATCTCTGAAGAAGGCTACGGCAGTATCTCAATAAAAGGTTTCTTGGCCAGGTATATGAAGTCACAGAGGAAATGGGGAAGTCCTGCATAAATAGCACATGTCCCAAGCACTTGCCAAGTTAGAAGCCTACATTTAGTCTCCTGTAGCACCAGTTTGGTTTCCAGAGATAACAGCAGTGGTAGCTGCTAAACATTACACACTCCATTTGTTAAAATGGTTGATTTGAGGACTCACACCCCTCCAGAGTAACATAAACACTTCTGAGTGAAGAAAAACCCCAAAACACAGCAGGAAAAAGGGTAGCTAGAAAATAAACAAACAAAACAACAAAAAAAACCCCACAAAAACAAACAAAAACCAACAAAACACCCCCAAAACAAACATACAAAAAAACCAACCAAAAAACCCCAAAAACCCCACAAAACAAAAAACTAAAAACATTATTTTCCCCCTTTTCATAGAAAAGGTTCTTCTACAATAGAAAACACTTTCTAAAACTCCAGAGATCCTAAAAATGTGAGGGGAAGGATGTGTTGAGTTCTATAGTGCAGTGTATTTACTCAGCATCAGTCATAGTCATACTATAAATAAGTCTTAAGAATGTAAGACCTGATCATGCTCTTATTCAGAATTAACCTTACTGAGTAACCTTTCCTGCTTTAAATAATCACTATTAAGCTTTTACAAACTCCATCAGCTCCTCTATACTTCGGCCCACCTCAAAAATAAAAGTTGGCCTACAAGTGTCTTGAATTGAGAAGAAATTTCTCTTAAGAAAACACGCTGAACACATATTGGCACCATTTCTCAAAAAGAAAAAAGAAGTTTTATGGATTTGTGAGCAGATCAGCTGTAATGATATGTTTGAAGTGAGCACATTAATGGTATTGCAAGATGCCAAACACTCATTTCCACCAAAACCAAGGCATGATATGGAAAGAACAGCTTGACAAGAACTGGCTTTTACTGAGTGTCTTTCATTTTGTGGTTGATATTTTGTGTGATATGCAGCAGGGAGAATTCAGATTTATATACAAACATGCTGTGAGAACCAGCGCTCCAGAAGAAACCTGGAACACATCTTTCTATTTGTCTCTTGTACCCAACTTCGCCTCTGAATTTTTCACGTGAACTCAGCAATTCTGAAACCCAAAGCATCCCGATATGGGATGAAGAATTAAATTCTACAGAAGGGATGACAAAGAGAAGCCAGCATGACTGAGTTCTATACCTACACTGATTTGAGCCACAGATCATCCCAAATCCTTATTTATTACACATGGTCAGACAAAAAAAAAAAATGTACTCAGAAGTTTCTTTTTTGCCTACGTGGCGACCTTTATCATCTCTCCCAATTCTTTTTGCTCTCTGTCTTCTGAGGGAATTTTACGCTCCGATTGATCAATTTGAAGCCTGAGCAAGACTCCAGGCCATTTGCCCTTTGGAGCATTGTGCACAAACCCAGTCCTGAGGAGCACTGGCTACAGCCCTGCTTCAGCTGCAGAGCCTCAGTCTGTGCCAGCGTCTCCCAACAGGCAGCTCTGCTGTCCTGCAGACTTGACTCTACCAAGACTTCTGTCAGTGAACTCTATTTTAAACCAGAACCAACCTTTCCTCCACAAACAAGGCAACTTCAGGACCTCTGACCTTTGATAAAGAATTTGTTGCTGAGCATTTAACAAAAATTTTGCCAGCAGACCTTTTAGTCCCAGTGCATTTCCTTTTAGAACACATAGAAGCATATTCATTCTGAATGCTCCCAGTGCAACAAGAAGACATTTAAAAAATGAAAACCCATGTTCCTATGCAGCACCAGCAATTCAGCTGTAAGTCTTATGAAACAAATTTAGAAGCAGGCTGTACCACAAAATCTTCTGGAAGTGTCACTAGAGACTTGTTTCTTTTCTGATCACCAAAAGAATATGTCAGTTCACAACTTACCTTAAAAACTCTTTGCAAAAGTCTTTTTTTGACTCGTGAGGATGCAGATGAAAGCCTGATTATACAAAGAACCCAGTGTGCATTCTGTCACATATTTCAAATACTAGGAGATTCCTTCTTTCCTGTCCTCATAGGAAGCTATTCAATTCCCTATAAAGCCTTAAATCAGTTTCACAGAAGACTTTGACAGCAACAAGAGAGGATGTCAACATGAGTTATGTTAAATTTGTCACAAGTAGGTGCTGGTAGATATTTCTTCTATTGTGAAAAAGATATAAAAAGTTAAAGGGGGACTAACTCAAGGAGGAGAGGGGAACGTGTTCTGACATCTTATATGACAGACATCTTGTGTAACTTGCCCAAGTGGCAGCAGTTATAAAACAGTCTTGTTGATTTTGAAGGCCTGGAGGAGGAGGAAACCTGCTGCCTTGAATGCCTCATCCCAGTGCATCCGTGAAGAACACACTGCTTGCATTTTTTCAAGTGTATGCCATCAAGATGGCAATCCCTCCGACCCTATTTGTACCATACAACAATGCAGAAAGCAGACAGCCCTATACATTTTCCAAAAGGTGGAGGAAGACCACAGAGCTTGATGGAGCGTCCCAGGCCTCCAGGCAGCACAGTAAACTGGCACAGCAGGGCACTGCTACCCAGCCTGCTGCTGCAGCATGCAACACATGCCTCTCCCAAAAAATGCCATGGCAAATTTTCCCCCAGACCTCACTCTTCCAGATATTTTCTCCCCAGCTCAGCAGTCTCCTGCTTTTACAAGCTTATCTGTGCATGATTCCCCAAATCTCTTCTCACAGACCCCTCAGAGGGAGCCACCAGAGGGATCTGCTACAGGCTGAAAATCACTGATCTAGATGTGGTTCTTGTAGTTCCTGTCTATCCCTCTTTGACCATTTAAAAATTATGCTGTTGTTTATTCTAATTTTTTTTCCACTTAGCTTTTATTCCACTAAATACTTAACTGACAGCTGTTTTAAAAATTATGTTAAGTTACTTTGTCTGGAAACAACCGTCTTAAAGTCACTTTGAAAAACCTTGGAATCCAACTTAGCCAGCCAGCTGGTTTCTATGCTCATGTAAGATATTCATAAACGGGAAAAATGAAAGACTTGTTGGAAAAAAGGACACTGTGGGTTAACCAAATAGTTGCCATATACAACTTAGATGAAAGAGAACAATTTTTTAGCCAGAGGGGATAGCTTCATGATTTAAATCTGCAGTCTGAAATACTCAGTGTCCTGGGACATCACAATGTATATTTGAAAAGGTCAAAAGTTTGGCTGAACAAAGTGATTTACACACAGTTGATTCTGCAGGAAATTTCAAAGCTAATGTTCCATAAGGGCAATTAAGAGTCAATGACAATTTTAATAAAAGCAAACGCAGTCTCTGTGACCTTGGAAGGAATGTTTTTCCTTCCCCTTGCCCTTTAGGGTAGTACTTTCTTGATTACCTTCCACATCTGGGAAACCCTATGAAGGAGGAGAGCACACATCAAGGCTGACCCAGGATACCAGAGGCTGCAAAACCAAGAGCGGGCACAAAGGGCCTGGGATCACTCTCTGTTCCTCCTTGCCATATTTCCCCAGTACCTGGCAGCAGGTAATAAACAACCCTACTAAATAAAAGCTCAGCAGAGAAAACAATCCAATGAATTAATTTTTGACTCAATTAATTTAGCTCAATTTTGCATCACACGTCTGTTAAGAATTACTCTTAAAATATAAAGTTTCCTTCTTCAGAAACACACAAATCTTTGCTTTGGCACCAACAAGAACCTTTCCTTTGGGCCACATCCCAGCTCTGGGTAGGCACACCTCTCTGACAGGTAAAGAAATGCTTTGGGGTCTGCACTTCTCCTATAGCACAGTCCTCAGAGTCACCACACTCCACAGCTCACCCAGGGAATCAGGGGAAGGATGATCCTGTCCCTTCCCTGGGATAGCCTTCTAATTTGGGGTGGTATTCGGCTGGCCTAGAAGGGTGGAGCTGCTCACGCAGTTTATACCCCTCTCAAGGGAAAGCAGGTCACTCTCAGCCGTGACTCCCTGTCCACCTGACCACCACCAGCCGAACAACACTGCACTTCCACGGCCAGAAAGCCACCAAAAGATCCACAAACCAATACCAACAAATGCTCCTCAGCAGCTTCCCCACTCCCCTACACCACTCCTCAGTAATTACCTGGTGAGACTATTGCTTGGGATTAAGTGATTAATTTCCGTTCATTTACTCTTGATTTTCTGCCAATGCATCTATAGGGAGGGATGAATGTTGCTGCTACTGACTGAACCAAAACCACAATACACAACAATCCATCACACAAATTAAGGGCTGTGTTTTGTTATCACCACAAGCCTGCCTCTGACAAGCAACACAAAGGAGAATTACAAGCTCTGAAACAAACCTATTAACCAGAATTATGTAAACCTGAAGGATTTTATCAGATGTATTTAGAACAGAGTGAAATAAAAGGGCAGGATTTTCTGACAGTACCAAGGTGACAAATGCTAATTGCTAATATTAATATACATCAATTAGATGCTTAGGAAAAGGTTTACTAGACTTAAAAATAAATAGAAAAGAACCCCATTCTCCTCACAGAACCCAATAATGTATAACACAGTAGAACTGTAAACAGACTGAAATTTTTTTCTCCTTAGAGCTACCTCCCTTCTGAATGAAATTGCTTGCAATGCTCTCATTAAATTATTCCTAGTACATGGCTCCTTGTAGGGTGTGAAGTGTAAATGCATGTTTTGAGCATCTGCTTTTGAAATCAACCCCTCCCCCTTCTACCTACACTTAGAAAATCCTTGCAGTTGTGGGGTTTGAAGTTCTTTCTCACTTCCAAGTCTACAAGAGCATAGGAAGGAAGAAGGATCTTAAAATACTTTGTTGAAATGGGGTATTAGTGTCTAAACCACGATTATTTCATGAAAACATTCAGAGTAGGTAAAACGTTGATTTTTGTCTCTTCAGCCATGTTCAGCAATGCACTAAGGCTCCTTGCTGAACTCCAGAACAAGCAGTGCAGTTTCACAAGCACTATTGTTCTACACACCACTGTCTGCAACATCCACTTATTGTTACTGGATATTAAAAAAAAAAAAAAAAAAACAAAAACTACTGGAAGATAGACAAATGGCAAGCAGTCAATAGAACAGATCTGGGTCATCAGTCTTTGGGGCGGGGGAAAGGAAAACACCTGTCAAAGTTTTGTCCTCAGTCACCTGCACAAGGTTCTACCCATTACCACCGATGGTATTCTTGAGAAGATGGCAGGTACTCACAGCAGGAAGTCCACTCTCAGGAGTCTTAGAGAAACAGTCTCAATTTTTGAAGCCAAATCATAGTTTTTTAGTGACAGTCAATATATGTGTAAGTGAAAAAATTTCACATTATAGGCAAGAAAGATAATGGGGCAAATCCATGTTTTCTATTTGTCACCTACTTAATGAAACCGTCATCTCTCTCATGCAGACGTTCAGCAATGAGAAATGAGGTGAAGTGCACCCCCACTGTTCCATGGTTTTATTTTTAGGTGTTATTTCTTCAGTTAAAGGCTGGCTTTTAACATCATTAAGGAGTGCAAAGGCTAAGAGTAAACATGAAGTTTTCCCTTTTATACCTACCAGTCTGCCATTCTACCCAGGAGTTGCCATCTTATCTAAGTAAGAGGTTCTTCTACAAGTACCAAATCCCCTACTTTGCAATGCCTTGCTCCACTTCCTTTTGCTTCTTCAAGGCAAAGAAACCTTTAACCATCCCAGAGAATTCAAAGACTAAGGCATGAAATAACTGGAAACTTGGCCAATCCAGCTATCCTCACTTCTGTGCTGCAATTACTGTCCACAGTAATTGTTGTCTAGAGACTTTGCCAAATTTATCATGGTTTTGTCTTTTGTGCTCCTCCTTTACCACTTGCCACTATTGGGATTAAAGGAGTAAAAGCCTTTGAGGTACAAATTACCTCTGAACCAACCAGCCAGGGTGATGGAGGAATAACGTGACCTACACATTTTGTCCCTCACAAACACGTACTCCACAGACTGAGCTCATGAATTCCACTTTCCTTGGCTCAAGGCCTGGAAACTTGAGTCTTTACCAAGTGCCAGACCTCCCACTGAGGGCAAAATTAACCTCAGTTTACAGGTCAGAGCACTCTGATATCCTCAAATTTCGCAAAATATTGCTTTAAGGATATGAGGAGAATGAGGTTGTCTGAGTAGAGGCATCTGAGACCATTTGGTAGGTTTTTAAAATCTGAAAGGTTGTTTGGTTTAGGCTTTTTTTTTTTAAACAACTCTAATGGGGATTATGCAATCTAACAACCATCCCTCTTCCACTTATCATTGCAACCTCCTCACTAACCACAGACAATCTCCAACGCAGTATTTCACTGTAGTTTAACAAATTCATTTATATCTTCCTCATGACAAAAGAAACTGCTGTAAGATTAATAATGCAGTGGTCTTAAGGATTTGTGAAGCGCTCTGCTACATCCTGCCTCAACATGAAATGCTAAAATTGCAGTTTAATGCAGCAATCAGTGGAATCAATAGTTCATAGAACTTTACATGGCTCACTAGCACGCCTCAGATGACCTTTAGGACTCAATCTTCAAGAGATGAGGTTCACATCATCTTTTCACTGTTTCCACACCTTCCTGTTGCTTTGTGCTACATCTTTACCCCTTCTCCCCATCATTCCTCGTGTGCTTTTAGCACCCACTTCCAACAAGACTCTTTCACCAACTGGCAGCAACCAAGAGAATTTTTACAGTTTAACTATGCTAATTGAGTACCAGCTAGTTAATATTTAGTAAAAAAGCAAGCTAGTATTGGAAAGAATAAACTACTCTACATCCTTTAAACTTTTATAAACTAAAAGAGAACAAACCCAGCATAACCACTTCTATGAAAGAAAAGAGAGTTATCCTCTATTCAAACTTTTTAAAAAGGTAAACAGTGCCAGCCTCTGCTTACCCACTGTCATTCCAATTTTTCTTTACTAATTGCTTCAGAAGAGCTGTTCACATTGTGTGGTCAGGCAGAGAAAAATATAATTAAAGTTACACAGAGATTGTCTAACTTGTTAGTATCCCAAGCCAAAAATATACACTGTACTTTTGAGAATGAGCTTAAAAGGACATAGATTGGTTTAATGTTTGCCCTAATTTACAATAGCTACAATGAAAAAAAGTAAATTTTTCTTCCATTTAGCAAAGTTATTTTCTATGGAACAACTTCATTCAAAACTTCTGGTATATAGACCAACTTACCCTTACCTTGCTTTCCTGGCCATGAGATACATGAAGTATACTGAAAAAAACATACATTGGTTTGCAAAGATTATCTAACACTGCAGGACCATGCCAAAGGATGGTCAATTGAAAAATCCAACTGTAACTTTGACTTCAAGAAAAGGAAAAAAAAAAAAACCAGAAAAATACTTGCACAGAGCAGAGGTCACTTCAGTGAGTTAACACCCACACTTTCCAAATGCTGCAAACTTTTAATTAATGCCTTATTTTATTAATCTACATTTTTTTCTGAAGAATTCACAAGTAGCAAATTGGGAATGAGATCCACCTGACCCTGTGAGATGTGCATACACTGCAGGACATACTACAGAAAAAGCAAATACACTGCAGAAACAGCAAATAGCAGCAAGAGACTGATGCAGCAACTCAGCCTGTCCAACAGGTTTTAGGGAATACAGTTTGTTCAGGAACTAGAGTGAACAAAACCATGCTCCTGAGCCTCTCCAGAGAACAACTAGAGGGGAGGAGAACTTTTCTCCTGCATTGATCAAAGCAGTGGTGGTGCTGAGTTGCAGTTTGGAAAAAGCCCAGTCAGATGTGTGACAGCACAGTTAAGAGTCTGTGATAAAAACCAGTCGATCCCGTCACAGATCAAAGTGCTCACAAGAACACAGCCATTACTATTATTAATTACTGTATTTTGGAGGTGGAAATAGAGTTTTAACTTCACTAAATAGATATCACATCCCCTATTCATATCCTGATCAGCCAATGCATTTATAACATAAAGCTTCAAATCATTATTCTGCCGAAAACCAGGCAAGGGCAGAGTGCTGGAGACATCCCCTGTATAGAACTCCCCATTTTTGGGTGTCTCTGAGTTCCTGTACAGAAAAGCAACACTTCACATGCCACCAATAAATAGACTGGGAACAACTCAAATTAGTTTAAAAAACGTAATAGTATAAAAGATGTTTCTTCTCAGTACATTCTGCAATACAAGCAGGAGCACTGTGATGGAGACTTATTGGTTACCCCCAATCACTAGCTTCTGCTTAAATTTGAAATAAATACTCTGGGCCATATTGAAAGTCTGAGTAATCATCACTTGCAGATCCACTGCCCACAAACCAGTCCATGTTCTACACACCTATCAAAAACTGGACAGGCACACATTCACACCAACTGCAAACCTACGTTGTGCTGATCCACATGTCGTCAAATTTTCAACATAACAGCTACAAATGGCTTTGGGAAAACTAATATCTATGTTCACGACAGTCAGAAAAGGTTTTGAGATACACGGTGTTGAACACAGCCATGTTTTAACTTTTCCTCTCTCAAACACAAAATGGTGCCCTTAGCACCACTTTTTTTAAAAAAAAAATCTTCTAAAAATATTACAGAATGGTAAAGAACGCTCCATATTTGGACTAATTGAAATTGAGTTCTTTACATAACCTTAACATCACAGAAAAACTCCAAAGAACTAGGGGAAAAAAAAAAATCATATAAGCAAAAGTCATGAAGTTGAAGTCGGAAAGATAGGAAAGAGAATTTAAAAATGAGAAAACCTTACTTGCAGAAGTAAAATTATTGAACTGTTGAAATATCAAAAGGACAAATATTCAAACCTTTATTTAGGCCATAATATAGATGGAAATAAGTTCTTTACTCTTCTCGTTTTTTTTTTTTGTTAACATATTTGTAAATGCCACATCTAGTTGGGAGACTTCTAAACAACTTTTTTAAAGTTTTATTTTGTTGCAGTTGACTTCTCCCCTCCTCACTTACTTAGGGTAGTTGCGACTGGAATTCTGCACAAACTCAAGCCAGGGACACTCCAACCACCCTTAGAAACGACAGACATTTGTCATACAGTCAGCAGGACTTGGTCAGCATAGTTCTCTACACATACACAAACATTAATATATTTAATAATAAATTATAAAACTTACTTTTCTGTGTCTGAGGATTGTTTCCAGCCTCCTTGAAGATTCTGTGAGACATCTGTCCCAATATTATTTAAGATGGCATCATCTTTCTTTACAGAATCCTCCTTTTTTCTAGTTGTAGGCTCTTCAATTTTCGGATGCTTTGGCTGCACATCCTTTGGAAGGGTATTTGTGCTCTGTAAATCCTTTTCACATATGTTGGGTTCATCTTGGAAGGTAGAGGGTTTAGATTCTACCAAAGAAGATTTTGTTGCAATATTAAATAAGCTTCCAAGGAAATGAAAAAAGCCTTCTCGGGGTTGCTTGTCTTTATCTGCTGTTTTGATTCCAGGAGTCAAACTAGGAAGGCTATTGGCCTTTTTCAGTTCCTCCTGGATTTCAGACTTGCTAAGTTCTTCTGTGGAATGATTCTTCTCTTCATTTTGACAAGCCTATGATAAATACAAAAAGCACATAAAGATGATGTTTCCTGTCATTTTCACACATTCCCAAATTCCTTGATTTTAATTTGTATTCCTTTCAGGAGATCTGTCGTTCAAAAAGATCAAAGCCCACTGCTTGCTATCTTCTCTTTTTGTACTAAAGAGGTTCCTGTTCCACAAAAAGTAAAAAGGACTACAGAGGCTAGAAAATTCCCAAAGCAGCTGCACTGGAAAAAAAATACAGGACAGATGGCAACAATTGCTTCAACTGGCATAAAAAACATGGGCAAGAAGCAAGGAACAGTATTTCACACTTCAGACTAATCGCCTCAGAAAGCACAGCTTCACGAACAAACCTCCATGTGCTTGTGAGAACAGTTTTCAGCTTGCAAATTCCGGCAAGAACACCACAGCCAAACACAAACACACCACAGCCTTCTGCACTTCTGAAAACCTGAGGAGAATCAAGAACAGAATTGGGATGAACCAAACTCAATTGATATCCCAGAGATGAATCCTACCTGCCATCCTCAGCAACTCCATGTTGCAGCCTTTGGCCAGGCTCTCCTTCAACTGTGCAGCTCTGTTTCCAAATGGTTTTGTTGTCTCCCACAGCTCCACAGTCTCCAGTGCTCAAACTGCCTGGTTTTCCACCCAGCCAAAGTCCTACAGAGCAGCACCTCTGCATCTCTGACCTTCTGAACTGCCTATCAGCCCTATCAGTGAACTGAAATGAATGAGAACCAAGGCAGGGCCTCTCCTCATTCAAGCCACACGTTCAATTTCTTCCCTCAACTCAGCTGAGCATCTGCCCAGAGGCAAGGCAAGCTCAATTCCTCACCAATTTATGCCCTTGAATTTCCTCTGTGTCAGCTCCTCTTACACATCCAAGGACTGCTGTCCAAGCTTGTGTTACTTCTGTCAAGACCATCTGCCCAAAAGGATGATGCAACTTCACTGGAAGGCTTCACAAACACCACATGTAACCACATTTTTAGCTTCACAATCTGCAAATGTTTTTTCCCTGGACTAAAGTTTTCTGGAAAGCCCCTCTCCTGCCCCATCCCCATCCTTCATAGTGGGTGCCATAGGCTACTGCTGCCTATTTTATCTTTGCAGTACAACCCTTGTAATTTCAATTCCTGATGCAACCCAGTTTATTTAAACAGATTAAAATTACCCCAGCTTGTCTCAGATGAAATCTATCCTGCTCAACAGGAGTGGGAATGAACATGAACAAAAAGTCCTATGCAAATTTTAGTTGTGTCAACAATACATTTGGATAAGAGTAATTGTTTCAAATTGGGCAACACCTACTCATCCAATCTACACAGAAACTACCACTTCCACCAGGTGACCAATCCTATTTCCACTTGAAGTAACCTAAAAGAAGCCAGTAGTCTTATTTGTTAATAGGCCATCTAGGATCATGTTAATGATAAGAAAAGTGTTTTAATGAACTCAGCTTCATCCTTGGGGAACAGCAATTTCTGACTTTCAAGATATATTTAGTGATAGTGGAGCAGTGGTCTAAACTTCAAGCGATACTTTTGCACCTTTTAAATCCAGTGCAGATGCAGTTGCTTAATATTAATAAGAAGCATGTGTTGAAAATGGAATTGTTTATGAGAGGAGAGAAATTGAACAGCGCTAATTTGTCCTTGAGAAATCCACAGAACCTCCATTTATCTTCCTACAGGCAAGATACTTGTACAACCCCAGTAAAGTTCAAAGTAAACTTTTAAAAGTATGCTTTGTCAAACTCTGGCCTTTTTTCATCCCACCTATGACAAACCCCACCTGCTTCCCCACATCCTGCACTGCTCAACAGCTGATGCATCACCGAGGGCTGCAATCACCTCTGTGGTGTCAGACATTTAACGCTTTACAAGTCAGCTCTAGTCAAACCCACACCTGGAAATGAAGTTGCCAACAGTGCAGCTTACAGATGTGCCACGGCTCTGACTGCTGGCTTCAGTATTAGACAAGTACCACATGAGTCTGGAATTAATCTCTTGACTAATTAACTTTATCTCACAGGAACTGAGTACTTTGCATAAGGAAATACAAAACAAGCAAGAAAAAAAATGATTTTCCAGAATTTGATAAGTGAATGCTCCACCATGTTCTGCTGTCCTAGTTTCTTCCTTCACTTTGACTATTACCTCAGCATTCTTCAATACCAGATTTTAATTCAACTTTAAGTGATGGAGGGCATTTCTCCCTTGTGTTGTGACTCGTACCATTCACACAGATTTGTCTGATCTAAAAGAGTATCTCAGTGCAGGAAATGTGCACAAATCTTATTCTTTTCTCTGCACATATAACCCTTTTAAGCTATAAACATTTATATTAAGTATTACAATATCTATGAAGTTAACAACTAAATGCATTAACTATAAAAATTTGTTACATTAAAAAATGTGACAACAGTTTATTATTACAGGTGTTTTTGTTTGTTGTTCTTTTGTTTGGTGAGGTTTTGCCCATTTTTTAAAAACCATTTGTATTCAGGAACTAGTGGAGGGTTTTTTTTTTCTATTAGGAACTGAGACTTGAAATATAATTAAATCTCCACATGTGAGAATCTTCTCCGAGCAGCTCTGAGACATAACGCTTGTAAAGACTGTGCTGCTTATTTGTGAGCATAATTTATGCCCTGCTTGAAAAGCTGTTTTGTAGTCTCTGCTTCCAGAAACAGAAATCTATTTAGACTTTCCTTCCTCTTTAATCTTCCTTTCTTTACTTAACTTTTGGTAAATCAAAAGAACAGGAAGTTTTAATATGAAAGGGTCCTTCCATACCTTTAACCATAAATAGCGTCTTGCATGAAAAAAAGCCTCAGAAGAACATTTACACTGCACTTATTTGAAGATATATGTGGATATTAAGTCCTAACACAGAAACCATGCAAATCCTTCTTTCTTCTCTTCAATATAATCAATCCTACTCTCTATATATTCTCCCTCCTGCTCCACTTCGCTATAACAGACAGCTTGAGCTATTGGTATTTTATCATTTGCACACAAAATCTCAATTCAAAATCTGAGCCACTGTTCAGGCATTACACAAAGAGCAAGCACTGCTCCTGCTGCAGATTTTGAAGTTTGCATTTTAAGATGATGCCATATTCAAATTACTGAGACGAAAGCACATGATTTTACTTTACTAAAGCCAGTAAGCCTCTAGCACAGCAGGAGCCTTCAGGCACAAGTGCCTGATGAACACGCACTACGGTGGCAATTCCACGAACCAGTATCACAGAAACTTCCACTTATCATTCCCCATGCCTCTCTCCCAGTCTGTCTCGGACAGAAGCCCCCAGCAAATATTCAGGAAGAAAAAAGGCAAGGGCATAGGGGATATATAAAGAAATTCTTTCCCTGGTTTATCCCACCAGTTTTCAGCAGTCAGGGCCTTTAGCTGACCTTGACAAAGCATTTGATTCTGTGTCACAATTAAGCTTGAGCAGTTTGATATTCACAACGCTGAAGGAATACCAGTGACTTTAGTTCTAGCTATACTTTGTCATCAGTTTAAAAAAAAAAAAAATTAAAAAGTCCTCTTACAGTGTCACAGCAGTCTAAATAGTTTTGCAGGCTTACCAAGCAGTTTCTGGATGGAAACCTACCTGCCAGATCCCCTTTGAGATCCTTGCTGAAGTAGGGAAAAAAATTTTCCTGCTGTAGTGTTGTCTTTCTGCTCCTGTTGTAATGAACTGTCATCAGTCTTGCCCTTGCCTCCCTTTCTCCACTCTCTGTGAGCTTTCCTGCTTGTGACATGCTTCATGAAGCTTTAATTAGCTTTTATTCCTTTGGCAACTCGTTCCTCCAAGTTTCACTGGGCAAACCCTGGGTAACCTGGCCTGACCTTGTAGCTGAACTGAGGTTGGACTGGATGACATCCTGGGGTCCCTTCAACCTGAATTATCCTATGGGCCTGTGCCTTTGCATGCAGTGAGGCTGGTGCGGAGGGGAAAGCCCGGCAGAGTGTGAAACAAGATTAGGACTTCAATCAGGAGACTGCGGAGACTGCAGTGATCAGGGAAGCTGTGCCTGGGCACTGTGCTCCCACTGTGCTGCACAGCAGCAGCCTGGCAGCTGGGACTCAGGAGACAAGCCCCTGATGGCCATGTCTCAGGCAGGATTCTTATCTCAGCTCATTTATTCAGTGGCAGGCGAGGTGTGTTTTCCAGGCTGTAATCCACTCCTGGCTGCAGCACAGACATCCGCCCTCGGCCTAATTGCACCCTGGCAGGCGAGCACAGGGCTCCCACCGGTGTGAACAATGCCCCGAGGTGCCACTACAACACCCTGAGGAGGGATGGCTTTGCCAGGTTTGTCTCAGCTCCTGCACCAGCAGGGAGCAGCCACCCTTGGAACCATCCTTGGAATCACCATTTCTCAGCAGCTGGGTGGCTACAGTTTTAATTGCCAGAGGTTCTCAGTCAGCAAGGGCTACGTCCGTCTGCCAAGAACACAATCTCTTTTATTGCCCTAACGAGTGAAATGAAAACATTAAGAGAATTAAAGCACAGATCTCCGTGAACAAAGCATTAGCTTCCAGCCACAACTGCCAGACATTTCAGATCTCCCTCCCCATGAATGAATGCTCATTACGAAGCAGAAACTCCAGACAGCAGCGCAGGGACCTCTCAGGCCGCCTGTCCTGCTGCACTGGGAGCTGCAGCTGGAGAACATTCTGCCTCTTGCACAGATACACTTAAACCACCTCGTCTCTCCTCTGCTTGTGGGAGAAGATGGCCTGCCATCAAAATTTTAGGATCATCACTAATTCACCCCAAGTCATTTAACCACAACGCCCCAATTTACCCATCTGAGAAAGGGTCACAGCACTACTCTTGAATTTCTGTTTGCTGGCATTTAGAAATCATTTAACAGTTTCAGGTTGAAGTGCTGGGTGCACAAAGTAGCACATTTAGGCATTGTCACCTGTAGTACAGGAAAATCAGTCTTGTTCCTAGCTTTAACTTTGACCTTTCAGCGCAGCTGAGACGGCTGCATTTCATTTAACAATTATGAGCATCTCATTCAATTTGAACACTGATAGAGTATATAAATATTGTGTGCTAAGCAAAATCCACAGTGAAATAGCTGGAGGTGGTGGCGGGGTAATTCATCCCCACAATGAGTCACTAATGCAGATTTTTCAGCTGATTTTCTTTCTCTGGGAGGTTAAAGCATCTTTGGTGCAATTTCCCACTTGTTTGCAGTGAGTGAGACACACTGAGGTGCTTTAAATCCACATCTGTTTTTTCAAGTACTGTAAGGAAAATCTTTTAGGCTTTTGCAACCAACAGGAGGCAATACAAATGGAAACCTAATGAAAAACTACTGGACATAGTGAGACATACATTAGGAACAAGACTTGTCCAGGGAAACTAGAAAATAGAAAAATTCAGACAAAAGTACTATCAGACAGTGGCACACATTAAAAGAACCCGAAAAGTCCACTGTTGCTTGTGTTCATGAGACAAATGTATTTTAAAAATACATGGTTAAGGTGGAGTTTTCCTATTTAAGCCAGTAACTAGAGTGGTGGTGTAGAGGATGTCGGGGAGAGGTCCATCATTGTAAAAAAATGGTTAATCTTTACTAAAAAGTACCTTTTAACTAATGAGAAAAAGCAAAAAACAAAACAAACAAAAAACAAAACCAAAGATAAACAAAGGCTGACTTGAGGGTTTGGGGGAATTTAAGTTAAAGGTGAACTCAGTATCTCTACAAATAACCAATTAACCTGAATATTTTGGCTTCTTAATACTGTGAAGTTTTCCTTCCACATCCTCGTTTCTCTGCTTGGTTTGACACAAAAAAATTCAGGTCATAGTAACCCCGGAAGACAAGAGTAACTAGAAAACTAATGAAATCACGGCATCTACATAATCAGGAGTAAAAGTTAAACAACAGGAAGAGACTTTTAGTTAAACTGTATCAGTTTTGCATTTTAAAAAATAAACCTATTTAAAGTCAATGACTCTTTAACATTTGGAAAGACAACTGCATCTATTCAAAGTTCAGCACTGGGACTTAAAAAATTTGTTTATCCATTTGAATCCTTGAAACAGCAAGGAGTCATTAATGTATATTTAATTTATCAGTTGAGGAAGGAAAAGATGAAACAAACATTCTCTGAAACTCTATAGTATTCCCCAAAAATCTGAGGAACTATCCAGAGATACATTGCCTGACAAGGGAACACCAGAAAAAGTGGTAAGGGTGAACATTTCAAATAAAAAGGTAGAGAAGAAGAAGACACAATTTGAAATGAAGTTTCTGCTAGGTCACCTTTACAGGGAATTTTAAACTCAGTGCAAGTCTCTAGAATGAAAAAATTAAATTTTAAATTATGAAGTTTCTCTTCACACCGTTTGCAGAGTTGCTCAAAATTTTTCCCTTCTGAATTTTCTCATGAAATTATTGTGAAGATCTGATTGAAGATTAAAACTTGGTACTCACTTCTGAGTATGAGGGAGTGAGAGAGAACAGAATTAAATTATCTGTCTTATTTCTGTTCTTTCCTCTAAAGTCTTCCAGTACAATACTTTCATTGCCTTTTACTGAAAATATTTTCACAAATATGAAACAATGTTTGTTCTCTTTTATTTAACAATCTTTTGAAGTTTGGGGAAAAAAAAAAAAAGATGAAATTCACTTTTTCAGTGGAGAAGGAGACAGTACACTGGGAATGGGATGAGATAGTGTGATTTCTACCTGCACTTATATTCTATTGGCAGGCTACAGCATCTGCATCACACTTCTGCTTCTCATCTGTCTGCTGGTTTTCTGAGCCAAATGGACCAAGGTTTAAGCCCTTTTTTTTTCCACCCATCCTGAAATGAAGTTCCCTGCTCATGACCTTTCCTTTGAGGAACTAAAGTAGCAGAGAGGGAAGCACATTTCAAAATAATTCTTTCTAAAAATCTTCAGTATGACAAAGGAGTTTACCAGGACTTTAGACGGGATGATCTTGAAATATCTTCCTCAGCACATACAGCTGTTAACACCAACCATCAATTTAGTCAAGGGTCCTGGGAACCCAGAAGGTGCCAGATACTCACCTATACAATTCCATTTCAACAAAAGCCTACAACATGGCTGAAGAGAAAAAGATCTGCTTTCAGCTTTCACAAGAGAAATCTTGATTACACAAACTCCAAAACCATTTTTGTTTTATCTTTCGTTTGTTGCTGTGGACACCAACAGCAACAGTTTTTGAACATAACCCTCAGGTTTTTCAAAAATTCATGGCTGGCAGTAGTAGTTCATCTCCCTTGACTCCCAAAAGACAAAGAATCCCTCTCTCTGATTTCTAATTATTAGGTCAGGAATTCAGCAGGAATTCACAAACAGCCTGAGCAGACATTACTTAGATAATTAGTGGTGAAATTTGAAGTGACGAGATTTTCTGAAATAAAGTCAACATAAAATAAAACCACGACAATATAAATCCCCACCCCATGCTATATGGAAAAGTACGTGCTTAACTAAGACTCTAGGTTTAATTTTGATTTCTAACTCTTTGTAAAATGTAAAACTATAGTCAGAATAAAGGACATTCAGTAAGAACAGCTATCTATATTCAGCAAGTTCATGAGACCTTTTAAAAAAGAAATTGTGAATTCACACAGTGGATAAAAAATTTTGTGTCAGAGAATTACACACAAATAAGGTTGAAAGGAATGTGGCTGGGGAGGTCATGCAGTCTGAGCTCCTGCACAAAGCAGCTCTGGTTCATACAGCTTTGTTTTGAGGATTTCCAAGCATAAAGACTCTGCAACTCACTTGGGCAAACTGTTCCCATACCTGACCATTCTTATAGTAAAGAGGGGCAATTAAAAAAGGAAAAAAAAAAAAAGAAAAAAAAAAAAAAAAGAAGAATTTGTATAGATGACTAGAATTGCCCATGTTCCAACTTGTACCCATTGCAACTCCAAAAAGAATCTGGCTCCATCTTATCACATAATTGCAGTCCTTGCCATCAAAATTTAATACCATGTCTACCTCTTAAATACAGCCATCTTTATGTTACCTTGAAATGAAATTCATGTGAGAAAGCAGGGCTACAGAATAATCTCTTCTCCACATTCACAGTACACAGGAGTACTTGTCAGAGGACAATTAACCACAGGTTTAATTTGTAGCACAGAAGCTTTAGATGGCATGTTAAGAAAAAGGCTTTTTAATTACAAGGTCTATGAAATTGGTAGAACAGTTGTCTGGTGAGGTTGCAGAGATCTTAAGAGATCTCCATCCCTGGAGGTCTTTGAGAACAAGTCAGACAAACTTTTATCACGTATGACATAGATAGAGAGATCTCACCTTGGGGCAGAGGAGCACACTAGATAATCTTTGCTGTACTTTCTGGCCCCGAGTTTTCTATGAAGGTTGAGACTGTCTCAAGTTAATTCAGCCTTGAGCCTATGGGCCAAGTGATAGAATATTTGATGCAACTGAAATACTAAAATCTAAATTATACATTTGGTATAACAAATTTGCACTTACTTTTGGTAACTTTTGGGTTTGCCGGACAGAGCCCACATGGTCGTTCTCGTGCTGAGATGCTTAAGAATTCCTTCCTAATGGAAGACTATGGAAGGTTAGGGAAGAACATGCTATTTCCTCCATGCTACAGGAAGGATATCCAGGCATGATAGGCAGGGAACTGAATGTGCCATTTGCCATGGCATTGCCTTCAGCTGGATGAACACCTCAGAGAGGCCAAGCCTGGGACTTAAGCCATTCACTGCTCCTGAAACTAAGCCAAGCACCCATCACTGCTGCTGCAGTGTGGCATCACCAGTGGGAGCCAGGTTTGAGTTTTGCAACAAGCACATCCGAAAGGAGTTGGGTGATTTCCTCAAAACTGTTCTAACTGGACATTCTCCAGCACGCTGTGGCTTGCTACAGGAGCTGTGCCAGTTTATCTGGCAGCTGTTCCATGCAGTCCAACTCATATCCCAGTTGGAAATCTCTCTTTTAAGGGCATCACCAAAAGCAGGTAAAACACACTTTTGCAGGGAGTGCTGCTGCAATATTCCCTTTGAAAACAAAGTCCCCGTAGCACTACCAGTGAGGTTAATGATATACTAAAATGTACTGGACACTACGTAATGCAGATACTTGGTAGACTAAACATGAAGTTCAAGAACTGTTTACATCCACACAACCATCCGTTCAACAATCACAGGGCTCAAACGGACCATTTACTCCAAAAGGACACCCTTTACAGCCCTAATTCAATGAAAAAGAAGCAAGTCAAAATCTGTAAATAAATATTGGGGGGGGGTGGGGTGGGGGTGTGTACATTCTGCAATCAATTAACAGACATAGCAAATATATTCCAGTAATATTTTCTTGAAAATGATCTAGTGATGATTGATAAAGTCCCCCTGGCACAGAAAAGTTAGGCTTAATATTTTCAAAAGTTGTACATTAAAATAGCTTTTCCTCCCTTTATGAGCTAAATATTTCATCGCAGGGAAAAAATAACAGGGGTAAAGCACACAACTGGTGTCAAAAGGGCTCGGAAGAGTCAAAGAGCTACCATAGCTCGGCGCAATTCCCAGCTCCACTCACCCAGTCAGTTATAATTTAGACATCCGACCTTTGCTGCTAAATCAGAGACTTGCAGCTCCTCTACTATTTCGCCCCTGGCCTCCTGCTGAGATGGCCAATGAATATACAAAATCACAGCATGCAAGTCTATCAGAAATATGATGGCTCATTAACTTGGTGACAGCTAACACAGACACAACATGGTTTCACTTTTAGTCACCATCTACCTGAAATGCTGAGGGAGAAGCACACTACAGAGACATGGGCATGCTTGGAAACCTGCCCAAAACTGACGCCTGTATAGATTCAGACATTCTTCACAAAGTACACCTTCCATAACAACTTTTTTTTTTTCCAGCCCATAGTAACCTTGATGAGTCAATGCAAAATGCTGAAGTATCTTTTAATAACACAGATCATACCCATCATAGAATCATTTAGGTTGGAAAAGACTCTTAAGATCACCCCAGCACTGCCAAGACCACAGGTGAGACAGCCTCAGTTCTCTCCAGCTGCTCAGCTGCAGTCTGGGGATCTTTGCAGAAGACAGCTTATTTTGGCCAGAGTGGCGTTACCAAATCGCAAATGTGCATTGGAGAGACCAGTGAGAGGAAAAAACAGAAAAATATTTTCCTCAGAAAATGAAGGGGTAGGGGAAGCAAGAGAAAATACTTTCTCCACCTCATCTGAATAAGTTTTTACTATCTAGTTGTAATTTCAGTGCACACAAGATAAAAAAATAGACAGCTAAAAGCACTCATTACTGTGCAAATGAAACTGTTCAAGTGTATCACAAGGTTTTTGATCAGCTGAAGAAAGAGGAAAGTAAGTTAGACAGGAAGCTCGCAGTACAGCTGAAGAGCCAGCATATTCTAGTAATCTGAAAACCACACCTTCTTCCTAAAGCCTATACAAACAGAAATAGTCAGGTATTATTTCAAAGAGAATGTCATGTTTTTAGGCTTTTAAACATAGGTCTAAAACAATATAATTAAATAAGAAGTTACGGCAAGACAAAGAAGAGATCAGATACTTGGAACAAAACTTTACAGCACTAATTTTGGCACCAACTTTTAGCACAGCATTATAAAAACACAAGTTCTGAAGACTTTACTGAAACAAATTTTGATTCAGCAGGAAGGATTCTGAATTGTGGCTTTTGGAAATTAAAAAAAAATTAATGAAATTTAGTTTTTGGCAAGAAAGAAATACTCTTAGGTAACTTAAACTTGCTATGCTTGCTTTGCTCCACCTATACATCCTGCTTTTTCCTTGAGACCTAGACCTATTCATACTTCCCTTTAAGCAATTCCTGGTGCTGAAGTCCTGTGCACGTATGCTAAATGCTTCCCCTTCCTCAGTCCAAACCCTCCTCTAAAGGAAAATCTGCTTTGGAATTTTTCACTGATCTGACACAGAACAATGTGATTTCTCTTTTAAAACTGAGAAAATTTTCTACTGTAAGTAGATAGAATCTTCTCTGGTCTATCAGAAACCTTTCTGCCTGCATTCCAAGGCATAAAATCAACGATTTATGGTAATAGGAAGGCATGCAGTGGCATTTTGCACAAGCTCCGAACTGACAAGAGTTGGCTTGAGTCCACAGGGCTTCTGAACAAACATTGTTTTCCACCTTGCTGTAGACAAACTACAGTCAACATGGAGTTGTTATTGAGCAAATAACCCTGCTGGGGTCTTTATAGGAGCAACTGCAATGTCTCCAAGTTTAGGGAAGCCCAAACAAATGTTCCCTAGATACTGAAGGAGCAACTAGACAGGGACTGTGGGCCATTCAGGAGATGAGCACTTCCTTCATACACCAACACCGCTCAATAAATGCAACACAGATTCAGCGTCTTAAGAAGCCTACAAATAAATCTGGCAGACTTGCCAAGGCCCTTTTGGGGATGCAGCCACCATATGATCTGCACTGAGCTAAAACAACTTAGAAAAGGAACAAAAAACTCAAGCAAAATTGCGTAGTGACTGGATCACAAGAACAGCTCCGTGCGGGGCAAGATGTGACAGCAGCAAAGACAGCTGTTATCCCCTGTCCTGTACACAATTATTTATGATATTTGGCTAAATCTAAACACAACTTTAGAGGTGTGTCAAGTACCATTGGAGAAAGCCCTGATCACAGAGGAACATGTCCTTTTCTTGCAGCACAGCGCTTACAGGACAAGACAAGCATGATTAACACGGGTAACTGGTGAGGAGCAGCCAATGTACATAGGAATTTCAGCAGAAAGATCTCACAGTGCTTTGGCTGGCAACCAGAGGACCTTCAGGCAAGCAAAGACTTGCTGGTTAGATATTTGCAAATTATATAGAAATGGTGCTTTAGAGGAATGCCTAAAAACACGATTTGATACAAATATTAGTTTTCTTTTTCAACGGCTAACTGCTTGAGGAATTAGCACTGAAGTCCCACTTCTTTTGTGTAAGTGAATACATTAATTTAAAGAATGTCAAGCACAAACAGTTTTCCTGTCTTCAGCATGTATATTAGAATCCTGGCATGGAGGACCCTAACCCAAAATACGGCAATCATGTACCAGTCACAGTGCAGGAATGCACCCAACATCAGAACTCTTAACAAACAGTCACAAGCAGAGGTGGCAGGTTTTACCTAAAAGAAATAGTAGTCAATAAAAATCTTACCTTCAAAAGTGCAGGCAGAGCTGTGCTTTCCTTTTGGCTGCTCTTTAAATTTATGGCTTCGCTCCCTTTGTTTTCAGAACTGAAAAACAAAAATATTTTGTAACACCGAGTACTTGCATTATTCAAATCCACTCAAGAGCCAACACATTCAACTTAAACACAAGACAGCTTTAACTTAGAAGCACAGAAAAACATATTTTCCAAACTGTAGTACATACTCTGCACATATTGTAACTGAAAAACCAAGTCCCAAAAAGCTGAAGGTAGAACCAAAATGACTGTTCCACCTCATACAGAGGTTTTCAGATGCAAGCATTCAGAAACAGGACACAGCATTTCAGCTCTTCCAGGTGAAAAGAAAACAGGATCTCCAGGCAGATGTATTATTTTTCAGCTGGAGTTGAACAATGATCTACCACAGCAGCACACAGTGCCACCTGACACACCTGGCAGCTACAAGGTACCCCCCATTCTGAGGGCTGTGAGCAAGTGGAATGTACTCCTGGCAGGGGGAATCATCACAAACCACAGCCACCACATTGAACAGTTCTTCACTGGACATCTCTAATGGGCCACGCAAATGCAGAAGGGATTTTAGAAAGGGGACAACAGGCATATGTTTATTACCAAAGCCATGCCTGCTGTTCCATCTTAAAAGTCAGAAATCCAAAAATCACACGTGTCCTTATTAGAAATTCACCAAATTAATTCAAATTTTCTTGAGAGCTTATCTTTGGAATGAAGGGAACCAATTCCCTGCCCCCAACGCCAATTTTTCAAACAACCCTTAAACACAATCCAGCAGAGAACATTTTAATAAAATCCTTTGTGCTACATGGAACTTAAAAGCAAATAGGTGATGTTAATGACAGACATAAGTTCCTGCATTGTGTGCCATAACATGAAAAATAACTTTGTACCAACATATCATATGAGTAAGTATTCCAACTAATTCACAATCACTTTGAATAACCTTCTTCATCAGTCTTAAGCATTTAACTTTGCTATTGACAAATGCACAAGCCCTTATTTCTCAACTCATGCGAAGAGATGAACTGAAAGCTTTTTAAATAAAAAACAAATTATCTGCATTTTGGTGAAATTCTGCAAGGATCTGGAAAAAGAATTTAGATGCTGCTGTACTCCTACTGCTCCTGAGTGTAAACCACAGGTCAGCACATCTCAGTAAGACTCCCAAAAAGAAAGGTTTTCTTCCTTTTGTGGATTAGGCATCTACATTCAATATACATTGATATACACACAAAATATAAAAGCCACTCTGACTAAATATAAGTTTCCTTCTCAGCTGCTCAGAGACAGCATACCCTGAATAAAAATGAGAACAGAATTCTCCTGCAATTAAGTTTTTCAAGATCTTTTGCATCTTTTCAAATGCCTCGAAAGAAAAGCTTCTTCCTCCCGTTTATAGATCGCCTCCAAGTCGAAAACCATGTACTTTCACATCACCTTAGGTACTCTTTCATAATGCATTCATAAACACAAAGATGCTTTTTCAGGGAGAGCATCAGACAGAAAGTCTTGGCTGTTCTTTGCCTCCCTGGAAGACAGAGCAGATGAATTAATATTCTAACCTATTAATTTCTTCTGCTGCTAATGCGTTTCATGAAGGAGATGTCACAATCACTCTGGGCAGTCTGGCACACTAAGAAAAGTGTTTCTCTGCCCATAACCTATTTTCTCCCTCCTAGTTTTTGTTTTGTTGGTTTAAAAAAAAAAAAGAAAAAAAAAACAACAAAAACCAAAACACTCCTCTCAAATCTGCATGGCTTTTCCTGACGCTGATACATTTGACATGAACAAGAATTCCCTGTACTTAAGAGTGGAATAATGAGGTTGATCTCTACCAAACATTCTTCCTGACTTCAGTGTATCACTCTTTATGGAACTGGTCTGCAGACCACAAATGGGATCCTTGCTTTCATTAAGTATTGCCAGCACACATTACCAGTGTTGAATTATTTCATCACTTTGTTTTGCCCATATTCTTCCCTTTACATCATGTGTTTCTTTTCCCCAAACTTTTTTCATATTCTTACTTCGTGTTCGTATTTGAAATACATGTCTGTATCATTTTCTTCTAGCTAGCCACAGAAATTCCATAGCATACATACCAAAACGGAAAGAATGTGATTCAGTAGATAAGCATCTTAAAATCAACAAGTTAAAAAAAAAGTATCAAAACTTTACTTTCAAACCTAAAATAACCCTAACCCTGGAAGCAATTCCCCACACCCTTTCATGGTTTATATTCTGGCATCTCTACATTCCTTAACCTTTTGCTTTAGGGTGTAGTTCCTCAAACATGCTTTGTCAGCAGAACCAGCTTTAGAAATTTCCACTCCTTCCTCCTCAACCTCAGTTATCTCTCTACATCCTTAACTCAGCCAAGAAGGGCTCTCAGTAGGGCCACAATTTTGCATAAAATCGGGCGGGGGGGGAAGCAGAAGTTTCCATGAGGAAAAATCCAGCCCGTGATCCAGTTTGCAGAGCAGCGATTTGTAACAGCACAAATGAAGGGGCAACAAATGCACAGAACAGCAGGAACAAGGAGCAGGGACCACTGCAGCTCACATCGCCACAGAGGCTGCTTGGTGAGAACCTCTTCTCCCCTCAGCCAGGACCTAGATCTAAATGAAAAAAAGAATGAAACCAAATGGTTTGAGTTTTACAGCACAAAAGCTGTAAATTTACAGCTCAAAAGCTTCTTTGCTGCACAAAGGCCTTGTGGGTTGTTTAGGATACAATTTCTTTGTTTCTTTCAAAGAGTCAAGGTTACCTTCTACAGCCTAAACACCAGAGGCACAGGAGCTGGGCCACACTCAGTCCCTGGGACTGGAGAACGGGCTGGCTACTGTTCATTCCATTCACACGATGCAGTTTAGCAATTCCCACTAACAACTCCCTAAAGTTTTTAGGGCTTTCCCTCTTCCCATCGTTGCATCAATCACAACACTGTGAACTAGGGATACATCTGTATTTGTAAAGTTTGGCTCCACAGAGTTTTAAGCTTTTCCAGAGCGGTACCTTCCTGAAACACTTTGCCATGGCAGGTACCATCAATGCTATCTCCAGTTCAGCACATCTAAAGTTAGGGTTGTGTTTAAGCACCCACAGACAGGCCAGCCACCTCTCTGGAAAGTATTTCACACTGGTCCAGTTCGGAAGATGAGCAAGTCTTCAAGTCTGTGCTTCACATACTGCTGTTGTTACATTACATACCCAGGAATAGGCCTCTACTAACCCAAGTTCTGAACAGTCTTTGCTTTTAAGAAGTAAAAGAGCAAAGCATGATCTTAGGAAGACAGAAAGCACCTCTGCCACACCAACTTGCTTCCATGGACTTCTTATCTATCCAGGCAGTCATTTACAAATTGTCACAGCCATTTGTTTACATATTTAGACAGATATCACTCTCATGTTATACATTTAAAGAAGAGAAAAAACTAAATAACACTCAAGAGTAATAAAGACACTGTCACAATTAAGACTAGAAACCCAAGCCTCTCAGATGTGTAATCTACTTCCCTTCTGTTGCTATTTCTGCTAGACATTCCTTTTTCTCTTGCGTATTAGTGCATCCAACAGAGATGGATTAATCTTCAGTGAAGGTTTAGAGGAAGGTTAGAGGGATTTCTTCTCCTCAGCTGTCTTGCTGCTCTTTCTACTGTCTTGCCAGCCTGCCTAACCTGATTAGCATCACTCTTATTCTTTAAATAATCAAGATTAAACTTAAGTTACAGAATGGTATCTTTCGTATCTTTTGAACAAACCTTTCTTTGTGCCATTTTCTATTGCTTTTTGTTCCTCTGCTGCTGCCTCTGTTTTGACCTTTCTGTAATACTTGGACAGGTGGTGTCTGAAACAGAAGCAGGTTTGTGGTCCAAGTTTTTAATCATTACACTTTGGAAGGAGAGGTTAGAAGTTTTTATGAGGGAGACATGTTCCCATTCTGCATTGTTGCTCACACAAAAAGAGATTACAAGCGGGATTACAGTGAAGGGGGAAAAAAAAGCCATTTAATGGAGCATATTTAAGTACATGGCTTTCAAGATCTTTTCCAACCGCCTTTTAAAACAGAACAAGACAATTACAAACAATCACATCCTCAAAAGGCCCTCACAGCATCTCTGTATGGAGTGAGAAGTCTGCTTCCTCTATCCTTGTCCTTCGTAACAATCCCTCAGAACTTGCAAATTAAAAAGCCCATCCCCTTCTTCCTTTATTAATCCACCCCACTCATGTTATGCACGCAGCAGATTGTGAATGTGTTGTGACAGATAAAAAAAAATAAGCTACAGGAAACATACAAGTGTAATAAAGCACAAACACACAAGTTTTGATGAGACTGACCACACGCAGGGTTCTTCAAACTGAAAGTAAGTGCTGTGACGTTTTAGGCTCCTTTTTATGAGGACAAGGCACAGACTGCCTGTTGCTGTTTGGGAAGGGGGAAATTAATGGGCACTCCCTTAAGGAAATGGGGACAGCTGACTAAAGCTCAACTTGGACAGCACTTGTGGATGTTGGCTTTCCCTCCTTCTCCCATAGCTTTGAACCAAACCTCTTCCAATGCAGCAGCTCCAGCATTTATTTCCCGAGCAGCCCACACGTAACCAGACAGATGAGTGCTCCAGCATTTTGCCATCTTCTCTCTCTTAGGGACAGGCTACTCCCTTAGCAGCCAAACCCTCCTTGCTACCACATAAGGCTGGCATTACTTGTTTTTACTGGTCTGCTCCAGATTAACTCAGAAACCATTTAATGTGATGACTCGCACTGGTAAGAGAATAAGCAAGGCCAAACCTCAAAGATGCTCCAGGGTGCCAAGAGGCAAAAAGCATCCACACCTGGCTTTAGGTAACAAAGGTAACAAATGCAGCCTGACCTATCCACACAGCCATCTATTCAGGCTCCATGACAACACTTGTGACACCTCCTTCCCATTATTTTCTAAACATTTTTCCTGAAGATGTGTTTTTGGAATCACTGATATAATTCACTCTTAACCTCACGTAGGTTAATGTCTTTTTAAGGTTCACTTTCTTGCTGCTTTCTTTATTTCAGCATTCTGTGGTGTAATGCCAGCTCCTGATCCCTTTTCTTTCTCTCTGAACAAACCTAACATCCCCTTCAGGGAAATACACCTCAATGTGGTTTTGATGTCATGACTTCTTTCAAATTTTATTCTGTGCCAACAGTTACATGTTCAGTGCCGACCTTCCAGAAGGATATTCCAATGGAGAAACCTTGAAACAAGGATTTCATCACTTAGTACTTTAAAATCCATTTGTGCAAGGGCCTCCCTGAAGAATGTAAATGAATGGAAATCCACAAGCCTAATAATACCATCAAATATAGATGTGCAAGATTTCCATGCAGTTTCAGTACATTACAGGGATTCTCACACCACATCCACAGACCAGCAGTAGTTATGAAACTTTTATTATAAAACTGCCAAGAGTTGTAGGTTGCTTAGTATTAGTTTCCTCTTTGTCCCAGTTTCCAAGTGGTAATTAAAAAGAGTATCTGATTAAAAAGATGGCTAAAAATTCAGACTTTTTAATTAATATTTATATATATACCAGTTACCCTGCTTGCCATACAGACCCTTATGATTACTGCTGGCCTCCTGCATAATCTAGATAATGAAATTTCACCAAGGGAGACCTGTACTAAGCCTTTATCACATGACAAAAAGATAAGAGCTTTGGTTGAAAACCAACAAACAATGGACCACATTTGTAAATAAAACTTTTCCATATAAACTGCTACGAAACTCACTACTTACAAGGCTTAATATTCTGATTTTTCAAGCTTCATCTCTCAACTATGCGATAAATCTACAGATTATAAAGGTCTTGGGTTCAAATAACCTCTTCAAATCACAGGTTTACTATAACATAAAGTACTTAATTCTGATTTCCCTTCCAGTTCTATTCCTTGAGGCAAACTTTAATGTTGTCATTTCAAAACTTAATGCTACTGAGCTACTTCAATTTATTCTGCGAGGGAGGTTTTCCAGACATCAAATTGTTCTGGAGCTCTTTTCAGAGCCCTGTTTAGTTTGCCAACATCTTTTTCATGATAAATCATGGGCATCAAAACTGGACTCAGTACTCTAGCAACCAAAGAATCCACAGAATACATATGTTTTGCTGTTTATACACCCCACAATCATATTTTTTCTTTGAGCCACCACTTTGGCAGCTCACATTTAACTGACTGTCAACCATGGCAACTTAGTTTGTTTCCAATGCCATCTACATGGTGATTTCCATACTTTTCACTCTAATCATCTGCAAACTCCACATGCTACAGTTTTGTCCTCTTTTAAATTATCTGTGAAGATATTGATTCAAAAATACATACTTTTGATTTTCTTCACACAGATCAAATATAAAGTTATTTATTACATCTTTTTTTTTTTTATATTCGTTTGTATGTTGAGTTTTAGTCTGCTGCTATTACACTTGCAAATATTTTAAGTGGAGCATCAGTGCCAAGTCTTAAGCATCTAAGGATGATATTTCAGCAGTTTGTCAAGTGAAGCTGTAATCTCATAAACAAAACTGAACTTGACAATTCCCATCTTTCAGTGATGTTACAATCAATACCACGTTTATGAACTTCTCAGGTTGCCTGGGAGCCTTGGTAAATCAATTTTTCTATGCTTCCCCTTTAATCCAACTAAATGCAATGGACTTTAAAGGGAAGCACTAGGCACTAACACCACACTTGTGAAGCCACTCGTGTGCTGTGCAGCCAGGAGAACTATCAGAACTTCATCTAAAAAGAGAAGTAAATTTTTTAAGAGTCAAACTTCTGGCATGTACCTTAAGCACTATGAGCAAGGGTACAGGAATCCTTTGTTATATTAATTGAAAGGAAAATATCACTGTAAAGCTCAGTGGCAACAAGACATGAGGCAATCAATCGAATCCAAAAAATTGCCTTGTGCATCAAGTGACAGCTAAAATATGTTAGTATTTGACAGAAAATAAAAGTGCTACCATTTTAACAGAACTCCCCCCCCCAATGAATTAAATTAATTACAATCTCTTTCCTGTGTTTCCCTCTCCCCAAACCCACAATGTTGCCCTGTTTAAAAAGCTTTGAAATGAAAAACTTCCAGTGAACTTCTCAGCAAGATTCCCAACGCTAACACACTTCTTGGGAAACCAAATGGTAGCAGCAGTGACAAAGTCTGCCTCTAGTCTCTGGCAAGGCTGCTGGGGCTTGTCTTAAAGACAGAGAGAGAATTTTGCACAGAAATTTGAACGTGAAGTTTCTGGCTGCTGCTTCCGTGCTTAAGCTTAGGCCACACACACAGGGGAGGAGAACTGACATTAAGACAAATGGAAATTATAAAAACAATGTATTGAGTTTGAAATTAGAGGGTCAAAGGAAAGCAATGCTGCTATTTCATTTTAAATAAATAAAGAAGGGAAGTGGAGGAAAAGGGAAGAAAGCAGGGAAAGGTAAGGAAGGAGAAAATGGAGTCAAGAGGAGGAGGCGGCAGAAACTTAGGCAAAAGAAGTGTTACAGTTGCTGATTAAGTGTTGAAATAGCACAAAATGTATTATATTCAATTAAACTACTCTCATTTCAAAACTGGTTTGATTACAGGCAACAATAAGCAATTTAGATTGTTTTAACTGAAACAATTTTTCCTCTCAGACCTGTTTCTGCTGCTGATTTACATACTGTGCTTGTGCAGCAAAGCTGGGTCAGCTTCACATTCTGCAACAGCAATGCTGTGTTACATGTATTAGCTACACAAAGCGTGTTAGTTTTAAATGAAGACTAAAATGAGCAACTAAGAATACAATAGAAAATAAATTACGTCAGAAAAAGCGCAGATAGCCACATTTTACAAAGAAAGTTTACATGAAAAAATCCAAGAGCCAAAGCATGTTCCTTTAAGTGTAGAACTAAGTGAAATAAATATGATGGGCCATGCTGACCCTCGCTAAATAACTTAATCCGTTTTGCATGTGAGGGAACTGACCAGCCTTACAAAGGCTGGAGAAAGAAATATAAATGTTTCTGAGCAGAGCTTACTCCAATATTGGGCAGTGTGATTACACCAGATTACATCCAGGTTTTTCTTCTGGCATCTGTCAGGCATAGTAACCAACACTGCTGTGGGATCTGCTCCCTATTTGCCAGTCTGATTGGTTAGACAGCTCCTAACATACTTATGAAACAGATATGTTACTGTCCACTAACACATAAACTTGGTGTAACATCAGAAACAGATTTACAGACTATTTATAAAGGTTAAATGTATGGAATTAATAGAGAATAGAACTGTTTTCAAATGATGTATTTGCAGGGTGGGGGATCAACAGTGGTACTTACAAAATGGCATAAAAATAGGAGATATTAAAAAAAAATAATCCAGGGAGGCTTTAAAGCAGCAGCAACTGTTGTCCTGATAAACTGAGCATACCAGAATTTCAAAAAGATGTCATTAAGAAAAAGCACCCAGGAAAAAAAACAAGCAAGAGAGACTGGTGTCACCAGTAAAACGCAGTGAGCTCTTCTAGTCAGGCTGGAGTAAAAACTCTTGGTACAGGTACAGAGGGCTACTATTTCAATCCAAGAAAATGCTCTCCAGAACGCTCATCTTTTACTTACAAAATATACATCAGGAAGCATCCTACAGACACTTTCCAAAGTTCCCCCTTTTTTTTTTTTTTGAAGGCACGCAATTCCTGTTCCAACTAAAATAAGTTTTATGGCTAAATTTGCGTCCTGGAACTGATGATTAAAAAAAAGTATGTTAGCACTGCAATGCCTTCTGCTTTTGCTCTTCATGTGCTCACATGAAATACTCCTTCTTACATTATTTTCCTAACACAACACTGTCCATAGGTGAAGTACAGATCCACATGGTGTTCATACATTTAGGTGGGGAAGACGTCTAAAGTGCTTAAGAAGATATACTGCCCTCACTAAAATATTTTAGCAACTTAAGAAGCAGTGGAACACTCAGAAAAGCAACATTTTATTTCAAAATAAGGCAAGTCATGAAATCACAATAACACAACACCATTAGAGACTGTATCTCGTGTCTGAAAACTGACATGATAAAGTGAAATCAATAAGGAAATGAATGTCTGATCTTAACTCTTCAAAAGTGATACTGCAAAGCCAGTTAGAATAGATAAAAATTATATCCGAAACAGAACTCAATATACCAGAAGAAGTGAGTTATTACTATCCCCTGAAAAGCCTAAGCAACAGAGTGCTGTGCTACTGTCTGCAAGTGTAAGTGTATATACTAACTGAACTGTATGAAATCCAAAAGCCTCTCAGAAATTAAAAGCAGTAGCTGGGTTTCCACCCTTTTAAGAAGATACAATAGTTAGAAATAAAATCCTCAGAGCAACATGTTTCAGAATCTCAATTTTTTCCCAACTGTGAGCCTTTTGTTCACTAGAGGAGAAAGAAGACTGAGGAGTTCTCATCTTTGAAAACCTGTTCCTTAAAACCACAGACTTTTAGCTGTTTTGGAAATATTTTTGCATTAACTCTGGCACTTATACCAATAACTGGAAAAGGAGACAACACTGTTAACATTTCAAATAGTGGAAAAAATGTTGCTTTGTTTCTTCCAAGGAGCACTTCTATTATAATTAAGACTGCAGTAACATTTCCTTCAGGAAATGTCTCTCACACACATGGCCAGCTGCCGGCCCTGCTCCTCCTGGTCTCAGTCCCACGAGACATCCAAGTATGTGCCTCATTCTATTCAAGCAAGTATCCCCACTAGAGTGCACAGAACTATTTACCTGTTTAATTATAGGAAACCACTTTGGTACCCTGCTGAATCAGGGCTTTTCATACGATTTTGAATTATCCTGCAATGAAAGCCATAACATATAAATCAAGCAAGCAAAAAGAAAGAAAGAAACCCCAAATTACCAAATGTACAGAAAATTTTCATAATGTATTTTACCTAGGCAAGACTAATTTGAATTCTTCTATAGGGTTGGAGGATTCTCCTTGCTTGTTCCACAAACTATCATCCCTCATGTACATCCATAAATAAGCTAAATTTTAACAACACCACAAAGAATCCTACTCTGGCTTTTGAAAGAAAAAGGTTCTTTATTAGAAAGCAAAGACTGATTTTTCCAGCAGATAATGGCTTTCTTCAAAGATGCCAATGGTATCTGGATCAAATGCAGCCAGGAGGCAGTAATTTCTGAAGAACTAAGTTTGAAATTTATTACTCCCTTTTCCATCAATTTCCAGCAGTCCCTCAAATGCACAGTTTTTACAATTACTAAAATACACGTTCTTTGTAAACAGGAATAATGATTGGCAGACCCAAAGGAAGAAAAAGACTCTCTAATCTCTCCTCAGGCAGAGTAAACAAAGTTCTTCATCTCTGAAAGCTCTCAGTTAGAAACTAATGGATGAATTGAACAACAATCCCAGTACGAAAAAAAATCAACAAACAAACCAGCCCCCCCAAAACCTTTCCAAAACCAGATAAAAGGTTGCTCTTCCCTATTTGATGTCTCTGGTATACTTTAGCAATGCAGACAAAACATCCTGACAAACCAAACTTGCACTGGTAGTTCTGCGACCAGCCAATGGCACATGGAGGGAAAAAGAGAAATCTGAAATGAACCTGCTAAATACCATATGGAATAACTAATAAACAGCAGTACTTTACAGGACATTTTGATGGTACCTCAATAAAAAGTGTCACACCTCCTTGAAAGGTCACATTTATTCACAAAAGAACAATTGCTCAGCCACAGAAGCTGCATATTTCTGAAAGAATCCACAGTGGGTTGACTTACAGTGTAAAAGCTGTGTCTTCATGCAGATGGACTAAAGACACACGTATAAAAAAAGAAAAAAAAGTCAGACTCCTATTAGAATAGTGAAAATGCAATTGGGTTTTGTCACCCTGGGGATTTAGATTGCTCCAGGACAAACACTGTGGTAACCAATAACCAATTGTGTATTATTGAAAACAGCAAATAGTCCAGTACAGCATAATGACTGCCTTTGATGGAAGTTAATGATGAAGACCTGGGATGAAGAGCACTGAAGCCATTCAAAGCAGCCCCAGCTCTGAAGAACACACTCAGGCAGCAGGCAAGCACTGGGTGGGAGATGCTTTCCATTTGGCTACATTTTATGTAAAAGCCAAGTAAACTCTTAAAGGCATGTGCTGTGCTTTTTGCTGCCACAAAACTTGCAACTAATCTGCACGGCTTATTTGATCCACAAGCAAGCAAGCAAGCAAGCCTCCAGTGAGCCACATGTTCATCAGAGCTACAAACTGCTGTAAGGGCAAGCTATTAACATAAGCTCTTCATCAAATGAGGTTCTCAGAAGAGTCTAAGACACTGATTAACAAACTGTGTAATTCCCCCCATTCCCTTCCTCCTATTTTATACCAGGGTCACAGTAGGTTTGGGTTTTGGTTGTGTTTTTTACAGGTCAATCTGAATACAGTGTCTGGAGCAAGAGGGCAGCTCTGTAGTTGGGTAAAGGAAAGCTGGCAGCTTCCAGCCACCCACCATTGCCTAATTTGGGGGAGCAGATAGAGAATGACTATTGGACAGGCACAGGCTCTTTTCTGCATGCTTTTAAAACTTAGGAAACCATCATATTCTGCACAGGCATCAAGTGCGATGCGTGTCTCCAGAGGTCAGTGCAGGCACACAGAGCGTATGTGATATACTGCATCATCTCCTGCCCCCTGTACTTAGGTCTTCTGCTCCTTTGAAACCCATCAATAGATAAAATACCTCCATACAAAAGTTTCTTCCTATCTTTTCCAAACCTGGTCTTGTTCCAACATATATCCTACTGATAACCTGAAGGAGAAGCCATACCAATGTATACATTTCTCACAGCCCTTCACAAAAGCTCAATTCCGTAACTCGCCCACGCGCTCCACACCTTCCCAACAAACATCCAAAGCAGCCTCGGTGCCCCCTCCCCGCACACACGCTTTGTTCAGCGATCCATTCTGCTGCTTGTTAAATAAACACGCCGAGCAAACCTGTGGCACTGATCCCAGCCCGGTGCTGGGTAATGTATGCAATTACGCTAATCTGGGAAGAAGGCTGCCAGTGGAAACCAAATACGAGAACGTCAGCATTCCTGACAAACGTGCCACGCTGCAGCCCAGCACAACAAGGAAAAGCTCCTTAACATACCAAATGGGACTTGGGATGGGCGAGGGTTTTCGCTTGCCTCCACTCCCGGAAGGAGTCGCGGCTCCCACCCTGCAGCTAAGCTTGTGAGGAGTTCAAGAACGAGGCCAAGAGGCCAGAGACTTTTCATATCTGCCTGGACTATCCCAGCTTCCGAATAAAGAAAAGGCTCTTGGCTGCAGGAAGGGAAACTGTGATTGAGATAAAGATTAGACTCCAGCCCCAAGTTAAGTGGAGTAGGTCTGCCACGAGTGCTACCTACAGATAGGTCATTTAGTGCACAAACCACTGAAGTGGCATCGCTCTTCTCCTTACCAAGGTGACCGCTAGGCTTTTTTGTTTATCCCAAACCACAGCTGTAGGGAGCTAGCCAGGCATCACCCGATTAAACCTCTCCAGGTCCCCAGTCAGATCCAAACCTTCTCCTCTCCCACTTCTTAACGACCCTCAACAGACAAAATAGCCACGATATTCCAGTAATTGTAATATATTATATATTCCATCCTTGATTCAGCAGCCTTACTCCCAATCTCTTCTTTTCAGGAAATAAAAAAAGCAATATTTTCTGCTCATGAAAGACCAGTGGATCCTTGGTGGTGTACTGGCATGTCAAATGCTCACAGTAAAACAAAAACCCCAAAGCTAAAAATCCCCTTGGTGCATTACAAGACCATTTAAGATGGTCAGTGTAAGACAGCAATAGCCTCTTCTATTTTCCATGATTGCTGAACATATACAATGCAAGATCCTCAAGCTTTTTACTGGAAGAACTACTGCGATAGCTACTGTCTCTCTCATTAAACTGTATTTACTATCTGTCAGTTTAAACACAAACCTATGCACTATCAAGAATGACTCAGATTAAAACCAACATGGTAAAAGCAAAAAGTAAGGAAGTAAGGCCCAGACAGTTAACACCTTTGCACCACAAAAATACGCTCATTAGCTTGGGCCAACAATAAAGCTGCCTGAGAAACTGAAGGCAACTTATCTGTGCATCTTTCCTACTTACAGAAAGAAATCAGCCACCAGAAAAAGAAAAAAAAAAAAAGAAAAAAGGAAGAGGAAAAAATATGCAAGAAGTTTCCAAACCTTTTCATCTTGCAAAGTCTCCCTGCACTAAAAATCTTATTAATAACCAAGTTGCCATAAACCTCAAATTTTGCATTTAGACTTAAACACGTCAGTAATATTTATGTTGCATTAACGCCTGATTTACACCAGTCCAAAAGAAAACTTTCAGTATGAAAACTGAAAAGCAAAACCAACCAAACAAAACCCTCCAACCCCTCGGAGAGTTCAGCGCCGTGCCGTGCTCTCAGTCCCCAAGGAAAGGCGCTGCGACCCGGGGCACGCCGCGCTGGCCGCGGCGGAGGAGAAGCCCCGGCCTGGGCTGCTCCCAGCAAGTGCAGGTTCCACAGGGACTCCGCCGAGCCTGGCGGGGCCGGGGGTGCTGGATGCACCTCGCAGGGAACCCCCGAGCGTCCCCGCCCTAGCGCCCAGCAGGAGCCGTGCCAGCACCGCAGCGCTGCCCCAGGACAGCCCGGCAGCCGCGGCGATGGCAGCAGCTGTCAGCCCGCACTCACCGCGCTCCCCAGCTCCCCCGGCCAAGCCGCCGCCCCGCCTGGGGCCGCCGCTGTCCCCGGAGCCGCCCCCGGGACGCCCGGGCTCCCCGCGGAGAACACTCGCTTCCTCCCGCTGCCCCGCCACCCACCGGTGTCGCAACACGGCCTGGGGCCCCGCTCAGCCCCGCACCCCCCGGTGTCCCCCGGTCGCACAGGTGGCACCACGCCGGTCCCGTGCCGTGCCCATGCCCCGCGTACCTGTTCGCCGCCCCCTCGCCGGGTGGGCTCCTGGAGAAGAAGCGAGTGAAAGTGCTGTGCCAGGAGGAGCCGGCCCGCCGCCGGCTGCCCCCGCCCGACATCCCCGGCACCGGACGGGACGGAATGGGACGAGAGACGCCGCCAGCAGCCGCCCGGCACCGAGTCCCCGCGGCGGCGGGAGGCGGCGGGAGGCGGCAGCGGCGAACGCGTCCCCCCGCCCCGGGGAGGAG
>VZRN01005622.1:644853-662545 GCA_013397935.1 Dasyornis broadbenti | reverse complement strand
AAACAAACCCCCCCCCCCCCCCCGCTCCACCCCTTTTGAGCTTAAACACCATTTCTTGGCTTAATAAATGTTTACTTTTAAGGACATGCATTTTGAATCAGCGTTACTTTTCTTTCTTATTCCCAACAAAATGATATTTCCTAGTTAAAGCTTCTAAGAGATAAGCAGCTTTCCAAAACAGTTGCACAGCTGTTTTGCAGAAGCTCTTGCAACGTTACCATTCCACGTATTACCACATCAGAACGCCTGTCTGCAGACAACTAAGCTGAGCTGTTATGTCTGGTCTTTCACAGCAGCTTATCTTCCATATTAGTAAATAAAACACCCCAAGCAAATTGCAGTTAGAGGGCTGAGATTAAAAGAAGGCTCCATTACATTTACATCCTCACACTTGGAGCTGCACTTGCTTCATGTGAAATTGCCCAGGAGTGGTGAGGCCATGCAGGCTCTCAGCACAGCTGCAAGGAGCAGTTAAACACAAGGTTCCCATGGACTTGTCTTCTCAGTACCAGAGAGGCACAATAGGAAAATCAGGATTTGCACATTTACTTGATAGCCCCCTCCTCAGTAAGGAGACCTAGAAGTCAACATTTTGTATGTGAAAACAACTGCACCACATTTCAGCTGAAAATGCTACACCCTTAAGCCTTACCAGGCATATTTAAAGGGAATTAATAAATATGTAGGAGGGCAGAGTGTACAGAAGCAACAGCACAAAACACTGAGTGGGGTGTAAATTCCCCGAGTCTCTTTCGGTCGCTCTGTTTCCTTTCAAGTTACCACTTACTGCACACACCTACAGTAACATGGATCAGACAAGGGAACATTCCCTTGTCTGCTTTGCTCCTCAGGCACAATGAACTTGTAAATACAAACTGACTTGGAGCACCCAGATAGAGCTCATCAATTACTTTAACATCCTAAATGTAAGGGGGAACAGCATTGAAGTCTGACACCCACTAGGCCCACAAAAACAATTCCAAAGCAGCCTTTTTGCACAGACACATGAGGATTTTGTGCAATATATGATCCTTGTACCAAATTCAACATTTTTAGAGCAGCTCAGGGCTGCAGCACCTGTGGATGTTGGTGGCCTATGCCTGTGCACCAAGGTGGGAAGGAGAGGTGAATGTGCAGAAATCCCCTCGGTAGGTTTTATTTTCTCAGAATGGTCACAAACGTTCTAAAAGCAAGAGACAAGTAACGGTTGAAGCAGTAATAAGGGGGGGGGGAATTAAAAATCCAGCATTTTGCTAATAGGACTGTTCCCATTTCCACTCCTTCCAACAGGTCTTTATTCAGACCAGAGTCCCCATAGAGAAGGAACAGAAAGAGATGTTGCAGAACAAAATCAAACACCAACAAACCAAGAAGGAGAACAATAATCAAAATAAGAAACTAACTGCTGTTTTCAAAAAGTGCTTACTAACCACATTACAGAGAAAAAAAAAAAAAGTAAGATTATTTCCCTCGGATTTGTGGATGGAAGAACAAAGCAGTAGGTTTAAACAGCTTCCCATGACAGTAAAGGCAATCCATAAGATAAACATCGCACTTTATGTAGTTCAAAACAAACCAACAAAAATAATCAGAAAACCATCAAGATCCATACTATTCAAGGAAGTCAGAAATGCAGATGGATTTTATGTAAGAACTTAAAATTTTCTTTGGTAGAACAAAAATTTTCAACTTAAAATGAAATGTTTCATTTAAATAAGACATATAAGTGGACCACAATAATTACAAAATACTTACAGCCAAACAATTTTACAAGTATTATTCTCAAGAGAATAGTTTTAGATTAGATACTAGGAAGACATTCTTTACTGAGAGGGTGAAGAGGCACTGGCACAGAATGCCCAGAGAAGTCCTGGTCTTCCCACCCCTGAAAGTGTTCAAGGCTAGGCTGGATGAAGCTCTGAGCAACCTGGGATAGTGGAAGACGCCCCTGGCCAGGGCTGGGAGGTTGCAACTGGATGATCTTTAAGGTCCCTTCCAACCCATTCTATGATTATTTTAATTACTGTATTATCCAATGCAAAGTCAATCAGAAAATTATCTGCCCAGAATTCAAAGGAAAACTTCTCAGAATTATATATTACTGTTCCTCCTATTTGACTTTTGTATAGATACTTAGATTGAGAGTTCACAAACGGCCCAAGGTGTCACAGAAAGAGATATGAAAATACTTCCATGACAAACTGAACTGTAAGAACCATAGCATCCTCTAAGAAAGATTTCTTACTGAAAGTACACGACTCTGTTCTCCCATTTCAGACAGGTCCCTTTGCTCCAAATGCTCCTCTATTAGGTGAGGCCTAGAAGGCATGCTGACAGAACATTTGTGTGTTCTATATGCTAATGGATGGGGGTGCCAGAGCTGCATATGACATGTCCCACAGGGATCAGGTCATCACTGATCAGAACTCCCATTCCTGAACGAGAGGAGGGATTAAAAGGGAAGAGGTAGCATAACAAAAATAAAGTACTAAATTTATTATCTACGGTATTTGAAGTCAGAAAGCTTATTAAGTTTATTCTTGAGAGTAAAAGAGTCTTTACACACAACAGAAGTCTATAACACATATCATATTAATGATCTCGTAAACCAGTGAACTGTCCCTTAACTGTGCTTGCAAAGTACAACTTGCAAGAAACGGATGCACAGGAACTTCCACCTGGACATGAGGAACAACTTCTTTACTGTGCACTGAGCACACACTGGCACAGGGTGCCCAGAGAGGCTGTGAAGTCTCTCTCACTGGGGATATTCCAGAACCATCTGGAGACAATCCTGTGCTGTGTGCTCTGGGATGGCCCTGCCTGAGCAGGGAGGTTGCACCAGATGAGCCACTATGGTCCCTTCCAGCCTGACCCATTCTGTGATTCTGTCAATCATAGGCTCCTTGAGTTTCTGGAAGAGCAGTCTAGTTTATTAAGTAGTGTAAAAAAATATTTGCAATTAATAAAAAATCCTTGGCAACAGAGACCATTTTATTACAGTAGACAGTGCTATATCCACTGGAAAATGGATAAACAAATTCCAAATGAAATGACCAGAAAACCAAAAATCTCTAGGACGTAAAGACCATCAATGAGCATATGTAAGTTAAAAAACCCAACCAGGGCCTGTCATATATTTGAAGTTTTATTGATGGAAATGCAAATATAACCATGGCATAAGCACAAAACCAATTTGTAACATTTCATTAAAAGCAATTCCTTAAAAACATCTGCAATCATCTATACACAAATACATTGACCATATGAATCCTTGTATCCTTTAATTAAAATATTCATATAGAAGTCTATTATAGATGGATAATAAAAACTCAATGTCAAACTTTAATACAAAAAAATGGCAAAAAATGCCTAAAACTGGGCATCTAAAATCAGTAGGTGTCTCATGTAGCTGTATTTCAGGAAGTGCTGATTATTCTTTCTCTGGAAAATAAATATTCCCATTTGCTGTTCATTTGGTATCCCCCCAAAAAACAGAGGGGCATTTCCTGTGGCTGATTATCACCTAAAACTGAAATGAATGCAGATGTTTATTGTTAACACAAATACTTTTTTTTTTTTTTAAATATGCTCTCCAGTCACAAGATTCAATTTAATTCAGCAATGTGCATACCTGAGGTGCTAGGTTATCTACATTCAGTTTTCCTGGAAGAGCTACTAAACTGAAACAAGTCAATACAGGATATTTCAGCTGAACTGTTCATCTTCTTCGAGTCATTCTTCCTTTCCAAGGAACTTGTGCACCTACTGATAAAGGGTGTAAAAGAATACCCCACATCCTTTATTTATCTCTCATCTTCATTGCTTGCATCTGATCTGTTAATAAAAAGAAACATCTAGTCTTAACACAAGATGAATTCTTGCTGTACTTTGCTTTTTGAAAACATAAAATACAGATATTTTGCTGTAGTTACAATAGATATTTTGATGTAGTTACAAGAATGGGGGACAATGTAGAGTTGTTTTCTACTTGCTCTCTCCTCCACTTCTGGAATTCCTGAACAGCCAAGTGGTTTTCCCCAAATCTTGCTAATTAAACAGGAAGACTCTTCCACCTAAATAAATTTTTATGTTCTTTAGGCTTCCAAGATCACTTTGATGAGAATAAGACCTGGATGTTTATTTTATGAAGTATGCATTTCAATGCCTTGTACACACCTAGGCTTCTACGTAACTGAACATGAATTAACTGCCCAACAGCAAAAGATTTAAAGTTTGGTTTTGAATAACTCAGTGAAAACTTTCCTCTCAGTTGCCAAACTTCTCCATCTTGCTGCCTGATTGCCAGCTCTCAACTCACTTCAAACGTTTCCATAGTTACCAAAACCATCCAGCATCCCATTACAAAATGTGGAAATCAGCACAATCTCCCCCACGAAGGGGGAATGCTGTGAGACAGGTGAGTTTTACCTCACTGATGATGTGGTCTTGTAAAAGTAACCCCATTACAAAATAGAAAAATTGCAAATTCAGCCTTCACTAGGCAAAAAAAAAGATAGAACTTTCTGCGCCTGCCACCCCAGCTATGAAATGAGTCTGCAAAGTTTGACTATGGAAAGCTTAGCTGCTGACAAGAACTGTGCACTCATTCATCAGGTGTCTTTTCCTTCCAGGAATTTTATGGCATCCCCAGGCTGTGATTTAGGGACTACCATAACTACAGAGGTGTTCCAAATATTTCCATCTAGTGCTCTAGGAATGAGGAGAATCAGAGTAAAAATTTGTTCTTGAAATACCAAAGTCTTCAGCCATTAAACATATAATTGCCAAACTACACGTGCTTAGGTAACAGTACAGCTTAAACTCAACCCCTCTTAAGCTTTTGGGTTCACTGAACCAGGGACTTAAAGGAAATTTTCAGATAGAGCCCATCCATGAAGAATTTAGCTCAGAAAATTAAGAAGTTTAACAATCCATGAGAAGTGAATAGCTATGAAGAGCTACATGAATGACAGCAGAAGCATCTGCTTGCTGTGCTTAAAAAAAAAAAATCTACATCTATAACTTTAATATTTTGTCAGAAAATATTTAGACAAGCTTTGGAGATCCTTTTAAGTAGCATGAAGCTATGTACAAAACCAAAATTTTCATTGAAACTTAAAAGGTTCCTCCAAGGTAAGCAGAGACCCTGAAAATCGCAAGAAAACATTATCAAACCAGAACTATGCCTGAAATTTGGAGAAAGCACATGATTTGGGATCTGCCTCTACGATGACAGGACACAGCAGAGAAGGAAACCCAATGCTGAGATCTGGTTCCCCACCTCAGAATATTTTAGCTGGTGGAGGATACACCACTGCTCCTCTGTAGGGCAGGAAATCTCTTTGTGAAGACTATTTTTGGCGAGCAGCCCTTCCTCTGTAAACATGACCGAATGTTTTTGTGTTCTACAATAACTCATCTTTTTCTAGTCAGCAGCACGAGTCTAAATGGAAAGGACAGTCTGGTGTCCCTGGATCAATGGGAGTGAGTTAACGCGGGGCCCAGGCTGGCTGTTACCCATTTGGAAGGAGGCTCTGTCCCTGGAACAGCGCTGACACCCGGCGGCCAGCGGGGCACAGCACAGGCCGGTGCTGCAGTTCAGCTGATCCCGCCCCACCCAAAGCACTCCCAGCACGACCAACAACAGTCAGGGAGCTAAAATTGGGATGAGTCTACCAGAACTAAGCCACACTTCACTAATCTACACATTGAGCAGGAGGACAAGAGACCAGAGCCTTACCAACACATCACAAAAGGAGACACAGCATCTGTACCAAGTTTGTAATTAAAGATGCTGGATGTCAGACATCATCCAAGCTGGATCTGATATTTTCCATGCAGTTGTGAGTATCTGCATATCCTATAATTGTTATGGTGTAAGAGGTTCTTATTTTGGCTCTAGATTAAAGAACTGAAGGTGTATAATTAAAACCAGTGCATTTGTCTGCGTACTTGGTTTATTTTCTTTCACCATATCTTGATACACAATGTTAAGTTTTGTAAAACCGGGATAGGACAGTAAGAATAAATTAAAGAAGAAACTGAACCACCACAGTAAGAAACTGAAGAGTGGGAGCTGGTAGTGTTTAAATTAAAGTGTTACACTGTTTGCAAGAGTGTGCATTAATATTTCAGAATACACACTTTTGTCAGGAAAGTCCACATGACATTTTGTGTATATTAAGGAGGTAAATGAAAGGCAAATATGAGATGGAACATTAGTACTTACTGTGTAATTTGGTCTGACAGCAGAAATGTACAGAAAGAAAACAAAGGAAATAATAAAGAAAAAACTTTACAAAATGAAAAAGTTTAAGAGAATGAAAACAGAGCAAGAGAATGACATATGATATACCTTGGAGCCAATCCACACCTTCTTGTAATCCTTCTCCTTTAAGAGCATCACTGGCACTGAAAGAAACAAATCAAATTACAAAAACATTGTAAAAATACCAGCTTTAGTTGAGTCATCACTATACTGGTAATTTACAGAATTGCAAAGTAGCATCAGGCACAGTTTCCTTAAGCTTTCTTCACATGGAGAAAACTGCTTCTCAAATGATATAAAGTACCTTCCCCATAGGGAAACACCATTTCGTGATGTGATCTGTTTTGATACCAGTTTCAAGGCAGAAGGAATCATTCCTAGAACATGAGGGGTTCTGGGAGAGCTCCCACACGAAGCAGACACATTGTTCTGCAGCATCTCCTTCCTCAGACAATGTTGTAAAAGATGTTTACTCCCTCCAACAGCAGCCATGGATCATGGAATCATTTAGGTTGGAAAAGACCTCAAGATGATCGAGTCCAATGCCCTCCCACGCAGTTCCTGCACACAGTGAGAACGCTGGAGTACAGGAGGGAGGAATTATGACTGTGTGTACACCCGTCCTTGTAACAGCAACCCCAGGAGCGTCTGTTGATGTGTAAAACTACTATGCCACACTGAGAGCAGTGTAAATCCACCTTTTGAATCACTAGGGGATAACTTCACTCTTCAGTTTATGAAAAGCAGCACAGCAGTGAATCTGGACTGTGACTGCGGCTCCCTGTAAAATGATCTTCCAAGAAGCTTGGGAATTCATCAGTGGAATTTCTAAGACAAAAAGCAGTGATCTCAAAACAATGTCCAGGTAATCAAGTTTAATATTAAAGGGCCTAAAATGAAAATTATAGTTCTCAGCAGCATTTAGCTGCTGGTTTCACTTACAGCTGAGGACTTTAATAGGACAAAAAAAAACTAACTTCTATAGAACACTTCTAACAAAAGGAAAGTTTTTTCCCTTGTGAACACTAGCACGAAGTCTTTCTAAAGCTTACATCCTTCAGGAAGAAAAGACTCCAGCTCCTACAACTAAAAATCCCCTCAAACATGACTGGGCACAAAGAGTACAGTGTCCCTCTGAATTCAGATGAGAACAGTTTACTAAATGGCCTTTCAACAGTAGTTTACTGAAGCATCTGCAGAGTGGAAAAAACTGCAAAGGTTTTATTGTTGATATTCTCAAACCTGCAAGGTAATCTTAGCAGGAGCCCTCTGATAATAACTCTACTCAATTTCCCAGCAAAATATACTGACAGCTATTCTTCAGATATGAACCCTGCTTTCTGATTTCACTGGAAATCCTCTGTTTCATTATTTGGCTAACAGTTTTGCTATGAAAACTTTTAAGACAGTCTAAATGAATGCACTGTACATTTAAAACAAGTTTCACTGTAAGTGTTTTAATATTAGTACTGTTTTCACATGTGGAAGCTGTCTTTTTATCTACTTGATTTATCTTATACAGTAGTGAGTGGCTTGACAGGGCTAAAACAGGAATGCACAAAGCAATGCCAATAAAGGTGTAGAAAAAGAGAACTTTACCAGATATGCCAGGGCTTGTCTTTGATGTTTTCTAAGGACAGTAACTGAGACACTTTCACAGATGACACTGCATCCCTGAGGTCCATCTTGTTAGCAAAGAAGAGAATAGGCAGTCGACGGTGCTTAATATCTAGGCATGAGCACAGACAGAACTCTCAGGACATGAGGCAACACTTATTAATCTCTGCATTTAACAAGGTACAAACAACACAGGAAGGTTATTTTGCTCACCTGTAGCTGCAATTCTCTGAAGGTTGCATCCTACCAAGATGCACACACTGTTGGGTCACCTGGCCTCTGCTGCATGCTTCCAGAATGCTCACAAACTTCCTTGCAGGCTTTGGAATCTTCCACCCCTTCTCCCCCTACCTTATACCCACACTTCAAGCTGTAGATAGGAATTGCTGATGAAGCGGAGGGACAAGCCATCAAACCACTGCCTACAAACACTGCACATGTCAGCTTAGTGAGGATTGGATGTATAAAATCGATGGAAAAAAATAATTTGTGTTCATTCATAATGGCACAACAACAGCTGCACAAGCGTAGTTGGAATCATCCTTTAGCATCCTGGAAAGCATCCATTACTTCACAGAATTTATAAAATTAGAAAAAATTGCACATATCTGGACATTCTTTATTCTCCCTTCCTTTGAAGGACTTCTTTTCCAGAAGTTCCTTCAGCTAGCAGTGACAACTACAGACCAAACAAAGTACTCTGGGAATTTCTGCAATACTTACACATAGACAAGCTTAAACCTCAAAGATGACCCCCAAAAGGCTACATGGTCACTGAAAGGAAACAAAGTATACTCTCTTCAAATTACAGATGTAACACTGCCAAAAAATTACCAGCACCAAGAGTGATGCTGAGTTTTTCATATCATTTATACAAAGGATGATATATAGGATTAGAGAAAATCTAGGTTTTAGTCTATCGATCAGTTCTTGATAGGAAAAGAACTTAAACACACACCACCACCACCACCCCAATAAAAATTGCTACACGGGTTTTTTTTAAAATAGTAAAAAGAAAAGGTTCTTTCACATAAGAAACAAGCTAAGGATTTATTTTAAAATGCCAAACATAAGCCATCTGCCCCTGCTGATGGGCAGGGGGGTGATAAAAAATCCCAAATCCCAACAAACTGCCAGTGCTGAAATGATTTGAACTTTCCTAATTATTTTCTTTTCAACCTCCCTACTAAACCTTTCCACAGAATCAGAGGAGATAACACTACCTACCCATATTCATTCAGAGATGGTAAGTGCACACTGACAATTTTCACAATCAATTTACCCTACCTGGAGCTCTTTTTCCCTCTGCTATCTTTTAACACAAATCAAACGCCTCACAATACAAGCACACCATAATTAAAACTCTGTTCTGATTCCACAGTTGAACAGCTATTGAGTCTCCTGACTGAAACTTTTACATTAATTTACAGTAGAATTAAATGAACCCTGGTACCCACAGGTTGCAGGTTATGGGTAAATTAAAAACCACATAAATTAGCTGACATCACATATGCAAACAGCCAAGTTAATCAAGGAGTTTCCAGTGTTTTCTAAAACAATTAGAAAGGGGCACAACCTCCCCACCCAGACTCATAATGCACACTCAAAGATATTTGCTAGATAAAGTGGTGGTCACAGAAATTTATATTATTTGCTAATGTGCAGTATTTCCCTATCACACTTTTCACAGTTACTAATGGAAAGCTACCATTTTCTAGTTGCAAGCAGTTATGAATTAAAACATTTAAAAAAATATTCCAGACAGTTGATGTGTAATGTGCAATTTTAAACAAAGAATTCCAAGTTTACAAGAATTTCAGTAGAGTTTAGAAGCATGTGCTGGAGGTGAAGTGACCCAAGAGTCATCATCTAATCCAGGCAATCTAGAGAATACCATCTTTCAAACTGCTGAAGAAGGAAGTTTGAGTAAAAAAAAAATAATATGGCACAGTAATCATTAAACAAGCTGTTATTTGAAGAATGCATTGTCCATTTATGTAAGTAAAAATAATTTATAGCTCTGATTCACAAAACAGCTCCAGCTAGTAAAACTTCTAATCCCATTAATGCGTCACAGGATACATTCCCTTCCACTTGACAACCCCACGCAAAGCTTGGCAAAAGGACAGGGAACTGCTTTACTGAGGCATTGCTAAGATTTTCAGAGACAGGAATTGATTCAATTCCATTTAAAACTTAAGAAAACACATACATTTAAACCACTCCAGGAGGATGACAGAGACAGAAGCTCAGATGGGGAAGAAGTAGGGTATGCAGGCAGAAAGGCAGAACAGGAATACAAATAAAAATATTGATACAGTAAAAGTTGTATACTGATTCACCTAACAGCTACTTTTACTGGACATCATCCTAGAAGAACTTTAGATGGGATATATCAAAATCTGATAAACCAGTGACACTGCTGCTGTACTTTCCAAGGCAGAAATACACAGCTGCCCTTTCCTGGTTCTCAGGAATGCACTCAGTGGCCAGAGCCTGGTCTTTTGTGACTAGAAGACACAAATTCAGGAACAACTGCACAGCACTGACTTGCTAGGTCAGCAGTAATGACCTATTAATGCCTAAATGAAAAGCCCCACCCAAGGTTGCTTCTATTCTGGCTAAACATTTTCACGCTTCTGCCTTCTATGAAACCAGGAACTTCTTCCAGCAGCCTTTACCTCTCACCCTTGGTCGTGTGTGGTTCCACTTTACCAACAGGTTTGGTTTTTACTGCTGCAGTTAATTCCTGATTTGGTACAAAGTGCCCTGGCCTTTGTGTAATCCACCTGCAGCCTTTGGCTCACCTCGTCCTCCTTCTGACTTTTGTAACACTACCTTTTCAGTGTCTGCATTTGAAGTAGCCCATACCCTTGAATGAGAAATTAGAGAATGAGAAATTAGAGACTGAGGATAAGGAGGCCCAGTCAGCTGCAGCCTCTTTGTTGATGAACTTAGGTATTATATACAGTCTTCATGGAAAATAAAGTCATGGGAACATATTTGTCCCTGTCACATACTACTATTCTTAGAAATGCAAGTCAGCTTCTTCCTTCTCATTTTCAGCATGGGAATCCCACAAGTTAATGCTCTATCAGTTTAAGAAATAAATAAGGAATTACAGGATTGTTTCACTGTTAAACTTCCTAGATGCAGTTTTATATTCTGGTTAGGCAGAGCAACCACCTAAAGTGCTGAAAGTCAAAGCTGCATATTGCTTACAGACACATCCCAGTAATGTTGGTTATATGGAAAGGCAAAGAATGGACTGATTTCAGATTAATTAAGGTGCAGTCTCGTATAAAAAAACCCAAACCAAACCCCTAAAACCAAGACCCTGATCGTGAATCCTCTCATATCCTCTTCCATAGGGAATTGAAACTGACTGGTGGAATTATCCCTCCTTATTTCTGGCTAAAGAAAGTATAATGAAGATGGCAAAAGAAAGTTGAATGTTACATTAAAGGAATTAGCTGTCTTCATGGAAGAAACAGACAGGGACACACATTTTTTTATTGTGCTGGTCTTCACATAAAGCCTCTCCAGCTTCCAACTCACAGTCTATTCCTTCCCAAAACAATGCAACTTTGGATCTATATTGATCAATAAGAGACCGATCCAACACAGTGTAGACAGCTGAAGCATGATCGATTTGTAAACGTGAATAGATTAAAAAAACCCCACAAAGTTGTTGAAGGCCATTATTGTTCTAATATTGATGAATGGCTGACATATTTGCAAAGCACTCAGAATGCAGAATGTGCCAGAGAAGGGCTTTTCTTAAGACAACATAACAAATATGGACACAGAATGGGAAAAAAGCCTCCTCACCTGGATGATTCAGAAGGGTGTCAAGTTCTTCTTTGGCCACAACCATTCTTAATTTGTCACTGCTATCAATGACAAAAATAATGGCTTGGCCTTCTCTGCATAACATAAAAAGAGCAAAGAGGCAAATTATAGGTTCTCAAACTGTGAATAAGAAAAGGTTTCAGAAGAAACACCAAAAAAAAAGTCCAAACAAACCTGGTTTTTCCTCTAATTTTTGTCACTGTTATTTACCATCAACATTTGAATCCGGTCTTAGCTCTGAAATTCAAGCTTTTGGTAACATGCATAATTTTTTTAGACATGAGGTTGTTACCTGCTCATACAAGGTTCAGTCTACACACACCTTTTAGAAAAGCTTGATTTTATTACCCAGACTGAAAAATGAACTCAAAATGTAACCAACTGGTACTTTGACAGTGTGGTCAGGACAACAAAAACCCTATAAAGACAGATTTTTATGGAAATTCTGTTTTTCCTACATTGAAGTTTATTTAGAGAAAGGTCAATTGCCTTTTTAGAAAACACCTGTGGCCACAGCTAGGCATATGCAGGTTATTTTAACTTTTACACAACCTGCATAAACAGGATTTCTCTTTTGTTTCAAATAACAGGTAAAAACTTTCAAGTGTTTCAAATCATTAGGACATTTTGCTGGCAGTATGGCCATAGTCACAACAAATATGCAACTGTTCAACTCATTATTTCAGGATGTTACCAACATTTTATGTCTTGATGTTCCATTTACTGAAATTTACTTTGAAAACCAAATAAAGTCTCACCAACTCATAATTCACCAATTCAATACCCAGTTAGAAACACCCACAAAAGGTATATTTACTTTATATTTTAATGTAATATTCACTTCTCCTTCATTTTACATTTCTCTGAGAGACCATTATGAATACATTCTTTACCCTCCAGCACCATCTATCTTTGTATTTTGATAAAAACCAGTCCTGGACCAACAGAAAACCAGAAATAACCTGAGGAGCCCAAGATTGCATGAGAAGGCCCATTCACTCTACAGAACCTTTAGTAAATAAAGCTTTTCCATATCAGCTGAAAATGCCAAAGTAATTTTCATGAGCACACAGTATTTCACCAGAGGAATCAAGCGTACTGGCATGTATTTATCACCAAAAAAATAACCTCACAAAGAAGTAATAGGGACACAGCATGACTTGAGGAATATTTAAGATAAGTGTACTTAGAGGATGACTTAGAAGATACTTTCAAGCCAAATAGAAGAAGAAAAGTCAAACTTGAAGAACTCCAAGGTAACGACTTCGACACTTGACCAGGTTTGACTTCCATTTTGCAATTCTTGCAAAATTAAATCTTGCTTAACTTTTCAAACTGAACAGCATGTAATTATTTTATTAATATCTTTATTTAATTAATAAAATGTATTAGTTTTATATTATTATTAGGAGTTAATCTTAAATATATGCCTACTCCACTGGATCAGAAACAGAGGTGGATACAAGTGCATATTTCACTGTCAGCATAACCTAAAAAACTCCCTTACTGTTAGGGAGTTATTGTTAAGATGAAAAAGCCATTTATGCAACACAAGGGATAAGTTACTGCATTAAAGACAGCAATCACAAAAATTATTTGCTTATGAAGCACTCTGCTAGCATTTTGAGAGTAGCCTGAGGGCATCAGTTAGTGAAATGCAAATCTAACACACTTGAACAATGCTGATCTCCTAGCCACACGTTATCAATGCTAACACAATTTGCACAGGAAGGAGAGGAAGCATTAATCCTCAATTAAAAAATATTTTAAGTGCTATCACAACTGATATTAATATTTAATCAATATTATAATCTTCAGAATTTCTGCCTTCTATTTCTCCAAGTTACTTCTGCATGGTTTAGTACTGTTCATGTTATCTAGATGAGGATCAGGTACTGCAGAATAGCAATGAGACAATGTAAATAAAGATTAAATTTCCCTAAAAGCTGCAAAACCAGAGAATGGGGTCTGTGTATCTATCGTCAATAAGGCAACACCAGAGTGCTATAAAGTACAGAGAATTTCCTGTTCAATAAATAACATGTAAGAATGTTCATTCAAGTTCTTACATGTGCCTTATTCTCTGAGGTTAATGTCCCTCACCTCTAAAAATCTCAGCCATCAGCCAATATCTTTTAGGTTTTAAGTTATTTACCTACAGAAGAACCGAAAAATTGGAGACCTAACTCATCTTGAACTTTCTTACAGGATGGGTTTTCAGGTTTCAACATTTAAATCCCATCTCTAGTATGTTCCCCCAAGTTGTCCCCAAAAGCACAGAATAACAGCAGATAAAAATTCTAATTTTTTGGAACAGAAAGTTGCATTTATCCAGAACGACCTGTCAAACACCAGGTATAAGTCTTCTCTGAATCATTTCTAATCACTAGATATTATGATACTTCTGTTTAAATAAGGTACACAACAGCTAATATGAACAGCAGTGCTTTAACATAAATTATAGGCTTACTTGTAGTAGTGTTCCCAGAGGTCTCTGTATTTCCCTTGACCTGACATATCAAACACCGTGAAAGACAAACTGCAAAGAAAAGAAGTGCATGAGGCACAGAAACAAAGAACAAAACCCAAACCAAAACCATTTTCTTTGCTACCCTGATGAAAAAAAAGAACCAGATCAACTTGAATCCTCATCAACTGAGACAACTTCCCAAAGGAACTCTGGTTGCGCTCTCTGCCTTCAAATGTTCCTACTCAGTTTTCCCGTCTTATAGAAATAATTCACAATGGAAAATGTTTTTATTATCTGAATAAAAGAGCTAAAGTAATTAATTAAGGTTACATCAAATACAAAACAAGTTTCCATTCAGTCTCTCTCTATCATGCTGGTATCAAATATTGTTTATGAGTAAATGAAATTCAGATGAACCATCCAGTGAGGCCACTGTTGGTTTGAAGACTTTCTACACACATTAAAAATATCAAGTGAAGGCCACAGAATAACAAAATGATGCTGCCTCCTTGAAATACCGTTGTGTCACGACAAACCTAATCTAAATCCCAGCCTTCATTCAACTAATGACTTATTCCTGTTTCCTGGCCTTTGCTCCTGCCACCTTTACATTGCTAATGCTGTAGCCATCCTTTTGCATTTAATGAGATTACACTGCAATCTGTTCAGAGCACCTCCAGTGAGAGTGCTTAATATAGGTTACCAGATTGAGAGTGGAATATAGGCTGCCACCTCAGCAACTGTCTCCTCCTCCAGTCTGTAACAGTGCCCTATTCTGAAATTCTGAACACACAGGGATCAGATGTTTATACACACTACTGCAAAAACCTAAAATACTTTCTCTTAAAAAAATTTTTACACAGATTTATTTTTATAGCAGCACAAAACACACTTTATATTCTATCACACTCAGTCCTGGATCACGGTTAGGTCTCGTGGGTATTACATTTCAACAAACTGCAAAGTCATGTCATTATACCACCACGCATGATACTCAGTTACAAACCCACTGAAAGAGGCAATTAAGTCCAAATGTTGTATAATAATCACTACTGCTAATGGAGAAAGAAAGTACTACCTTGAAGTTTTGAATTTCTCTATACTGAATCCTATTGTTGGAACGATGTCCTGAGTTTGAGCCTTTGAAGGAAAGAAAGTACAAATTTCACAAACAAATTAGAAAATGCAAATATTGAAAAATATTTGAAACATGAATACATGACAGATCTATTTGTACCCAAACTGTGCAATATTTAAAAAGTTCCCAGAAAAGTAAAGTAATTCAGAATCAAGGGTTTGTATTTTCTAGGAAACAGGGTGAAAACTATTGAAATTGCCAAAACATAAAGCATTATTAATAGATCTGTCTGATAACTGATTTACTACTGAGCTGGCCAAGGAACCTCTCAGCCAAGTTGGCGGAAAAGAATAGCTCCTTTAAGAAGCATCGATATTGAGCAGGAAGAAAGGTCACATCCCATAGATTACAGAGCTGTCTGAGAAAGTGACATGCAATCCTTGCACAGACTCCTAGAGCCCCGTATTCCAAACACCATCCATAGGCAGGTCCAGAAGAAACAACTGCAAACACATGGAAAAACATTTGTATTTGCCAGACCCCTAATATTGTAAAGCAAAGCAGCAGTTCTTCTTAAGAAGACTGGGTTGACCCAGAGCTCAAAATCAGCTATTCATTGAACTTACTAAAAATAAACAATTTTATTAAGTTTGATCTAATGGCATTTGTTGCATGCTAGACTATTTGGCATGTCTTGCAAAGATAAGACTTATACAAGCTTGATGCAAAGCTACCCTCCTAAAGCAACACATTAAATGAAGTAAATTCTCACTACAAACAAACTCTATTTATTCTACTCATGAAGTTCCCCTGGGACCTTCTCTAATGCCCATTATTGTGATAAATCCTCAAGTCTGCATTCAACTCTAGTTACTTTACTGCTTAAGGCATGACATAAAAAAACCACTACAAAAAAGGTCTTAAAAATTACATAAATACACAATTTGCCTGGTACAAATTGTAGCATTTCCCACAAACAACTGGCAGCAGATAGCAAGCAGCTTATAGTCCTTGTTTATAATTCTACTCAATTTTCAGTGGAAGAATAATTGCCAGGAATGGAAGAGCAGCAGACTCTTCAGCATGTCATACTTTTGAAATAACGTCCAGTGGATTCATCAGGTAAAACTAAATGAAAATTAGTTATTAAAAAAAAAGCTGTGTCCTGATACAAACAGCAGAAATCAGTTTCCCAGATTCACACAGCCAAGATGCTTAAGCCTTTGTCTTTGAACATGCCTACCAAAATTCATCTATTTCTAGTCCACAAGCATAGCCAGAGAAAAGTTAATCCTAGTTTCATTTTTGCTCAGAATACTGAGCAAATACAAAATATGCATTCCCAGTGACCTGAAACACTTTTCACTGGGTGAATGAACTGTAAGTATTAATGCTACTTATTTTGAAAATTATTCTGCTTTAAAAAGTGAAGTCACCCTCATATGTACATCTTCCTATTATTTGTTATTTTATTATTTCTTATTTTATTATTTTCTTATGCATTTATTATTTCTCAGGGAAAGATTAAAATAAACATGGTAAAGGTAGACAAGTTGTTGTACAATTCTATTAATCCCAACATTCAACATCACTTGTAACTGCAATCCTGTGGCAATTAAAGTGACTTAAGTGACTGTTTCAGATCCTGATTTCAGCCATCATAAACTCTTCCTTATAGGGTAATCTTAAAAAATAGTGTGCCACATTAACAGTGAGGTTTTTTGTAAAATAATATGTGTGTGAATGCTTACCCTTAGTTTTAGTTACTTGGAAACATCTTAAATTATATTTGTTCCCCTGTACTAAATCACAAGCTCTTCACATCTTTTCCATGGGCACATCCAGTATAACAGCATGCAAACCCAGGTTACGCAGACACCCACCAGTGAACGAAGCAGGCTACTTACATTTGAAGGTTTAAGTTTATTGATGATCGTTGTTTTGCCGCTGTTGTCCAAGCCAAGGCACAGAACGTGAACCTCCTTTTTCTTCAGCCCAAGCCATCCTGCCAGCTTGTCAAACAAGCCCATGGCTGTGGCAGGAAATCACAGGGATCACCTGTTGTTCAGGGAATCAGAGCAGGGAATGGCTGTCGGAAAAGTGCTGCATGTAGGGCACCGAGGCTGGGCATGGGGCTGAGCAGCCCTCACACCTGGGAAGGGCCGGCCTGAGCAGGACCCTACACAAACACTGCCCCCGAGGCTGGCTCTGCACATAAGCACATGGAGGGTAAGCTGATTACAGCCAGGAGGCCTCGATACAAAAGTAGACCGGCTGTTTATAGCCCTGTCTATAGCACACAATGCCCTCGATTCACTGGGCAGAAATGTTGCCATCGTTCTGAGCAGCCCAAACGGGAGCACGAATTCAGTGACACCAGGCCGCCCACCCAAATGTGGAAAAA
>VZRN01005622.1:602447-642736 GCA_013397935.1 Dasyornis broadbenti | reverse complement strand
GGCGGCAGCCCCCGCGCCCCCGCCGCCGCAGCACCGACCTGGGCCCGGGAGGCGCCGGCCGGACCCGGGCGGCGCCGCCGTTGCCGTTGCTGAGGTAACCGAGACCCCGCCCTCACGGCGCTCCACCAATCCCGTGCCGCCGCCTCTCCCGCCCCGCCCCTTCCGGCCAATGGGGGCAGGCTCTGGGGCGGGGCCTCCCGAGGCCACGCCCCCGGCCGCGGCGGGCTGAGGGGGAGTGTGAGGGGCGGGGGGAGTGAGGGACTTTGCTTGCGTTCTTCGTGTCCCGCACCTGTGGAATTGGTATTTTCCAACCGCTGCCCCTCTTCCTTGCACTGCGGCAACAAGAGTGGTTGGCTAAATCCGTTTAGGAATTGCGATTAATCCACGAGGAAACCCCTGATAACAAAAGCCACCCAAGGTGTTCACAGCATCTCTCCTTCCGAAGCAGTTGCTTTGGCGGTGTAGGGAAAAATCTCAAATCCACCTGGCACTGGGGCAGTGGCAGCAGCAGGGCTTTTGGAAGAAGGCTTCAAATACACGTTGGAAATTTTTTTTTTCTTTTTTTTTCTTTTTGTTTTCTGCTTAGCTGTGTCCAGTCAGACCATTTCTAGGTCCAGGTAAAATCACCTAAATCAGTTAAAATGAGCTCTGAAGAGGAGCACATACGGACTAAAACCCATTCTCTTTTTTACAACATACTCACATTTAGCTGCCAAAATTGTGCTCGGTTCTATAAGAGTGAGCGCTGTGGCTTCCCACAGTAAGTGGCGCTTACCACCAAATGCTGACAAAAAGACTCCACTTTTTAGCAACAAGAGCTGCAGGAGTTTCCCTCAGTGTCGCACCTCTGCTGAGGGATTCACAGGATGGAAATACTGCTCATACTCATCTCACATGGCCTGGAAGTCCAAGCCAGCTGGGATAACTCAGTCCCCAATGCTCTGCGTCACTACGGTCTGGTATTTCTGTAATTCCAGATTTTAAGTGTGTTTTTGGGTTTGTCTTTCACAGAAAGCTAGACAATGATTGAGAGGTAGTGTGGACGGTTCTGGTCCCACTTCTCAAAAGATGGTCTGTGCTGCTCCTTGCCTGGAAGAAGCAAATTTCCTTAATCAACCTCCATCCCTTCATTCTGAAAAACTGTAAACTAGTTTCATGTAAACTGAACACAGCTTTTAGACTACAATCCCAATTTCTGCCCCGGAGAGAGGAGAGAGAGAGCAGAGGAAACAATTGTTTCATAGTGGACAGTCCTTTTTGCTAAAAATATCCTCAGGAGCTCTAAGTTATAATGCACTTTGCATTGACCTTCAAAGCTCAAAAATACTACCAATATTTAGTGTACTGTTTGGCTTTCTAGTTCTTATTGTTGGTTATTATTATGGATTTGAGGTAAATTGCAATTGTGATTTCATGATTGCCCTATACTCAGGAAGGTTCCAACTAAAAGATGAGATTCCTTTGTAGTGGCATTATGAGCCATTGAAGGAAAAGGCAAGTAGCATAAATCCCACAGTGAAACTCTGGGATGAAGCAGTTTCTAAACACTAATTAGGTTGTGAGGCATATATATGGCAGAGGAGGGTGGTGTCTCTGAAATCAGTCCACATCTAAGAAGTAGTTCTGAATTCAATGGAGAACACAGAATGACAAAGGCATTTGTGTAACCAGACCTAAGATGAAATATTCATTCTTCATTATATAAACTGTGTTAAACCTGACAGTCCTTGGTGAGAAGGCTCTTCCCATGTAAAATAAGCACGATGTAATGGACTGTGGGCATCTGACATTCACTTCCTATTGATCTACACCTGCTTCTGTTCAGTTTTGCATTGCTGCATGTGATGGTGTGCAATGGAAGGCTCTTTATAACTTTAAACTTTTTGAGGTAGGGTCTGGTTCTTGTATATGGCATTCACTTCTTTGTGAATCGTCATGCATTGCTCTGGAATTATTTACATAATATGATCACTTTTAAAACTGCTTTTGTCAGTGAAAGCTTTGACAAACACTAGAGAAGGAGTTACATGGCTCAGTGAATCACCATGAGAAGGGTGAACAGTACTGCAGAATCTTAATAGCGCATTAAAACCCACTTAAAATTCAGATTCACAGCGTTTCCCAAGAAGGAGAGAGCACTGCTGTTTGGAACTTTTAATGCATACAGTTTTTTTTTCCCTGGTGCTGTGAACTGTGTGTGCTTTTTGAGCATAAATGCTCAGTGGTAAGCACAGAAGAACATTCTTTAGCTGAAAAAAACAACACCACCCTGAAGCATCTCAAGTGTTAGGACATATTGCCGCTCCATCTTTATTAGTACACCACCCTGTGTTAAGCAGCTGGGGGTTTTTTGCATGATCATGTATGACAGGTTTCATCGTGGATCATTATCTTAGTGACTTAAGGCAAAACAAACACCATTAACTCAAAAATAACCACCAGTACTGTAACTTTTATTTGCTAATAAATATCTTAATAAACAGGCTTACCCCATCTGTAAGACCTGATAATGCCTCTTAGGAAATCATAGAAAAATAAAATACAATAATAATCAATAACTTGTACTTTGTACAAAATTCTCATTATGTTGCTCAGCAGGTAGTTTTGCCAAACCCCATATTCTTTCTGCAAAGAGATGGCATATGTAATGTAATTCACCTTAAAAACACTCTAATGTTGAGAGCTGAGCATTCTATTACACTATTAACTTGTAGGCATGCCAGCACATGAAAATTTACATGAAACATCATAGTATTGTAGGAGTAGAATCATAATAATAAAGAAAAGAGGGTAACACCACTTTTCAGTAAATCATAACAACTTCACATCTAATGCAAATTCCCCTTGGGACTGCAAATCAGTAGGGTAGGCTTTTTATTTCATGGATATTCCTACAGTACTGTTATAAAGAGGCAAAAAAGAAAATGCAGTGGAACATGTATGGGAGATACATTAGGTGAAGAAAAGTAATCTTGAGGAGTGAGGCAGTCCCAGGGGGAAAGCAACGACACTGGCTGTGAAATGTTCAGTCTCCCAGAACGAGCAGTGTTAGTGCCACACGAGTTCAGACTGATGGAGATGGAACCCAGAGCCTCTGGTACCGCAGTGCCAGGGCTGCTTTGCTGTGAGATGAGTGGTGAAGACTGAGCCACAGGGAGTTGTCATTATCCAAATATGTCCCGGTTAAAGAAGCAATGGCGAAACAAACCTTAGCAGGGGTCTTTAAAGGAAAAGGTGGGTTTCAGACTACTGGTAAGGATATGAGATCTGTGCTGAGGCCATGGTTTGATTTTGTAAAATAGTTTGTGAGTATTATGAGTATACCATTGCTTTTGAAGCCATCTACCTTTGAAGTTTTGACATGGCTGCTTAAATATATAATCTAAAGTGTCTGTCATCAAATATTTATTCATATATACACATACATAGATACATTTTATGGCTATGCTAGAACAGCAAACTATGAAGAGCAGTCATATTTAGTTTTGTACAATCTAATTTCACAGAAGAGACAGAGATTAAAACCCCTTTTAATTTAGATACATTTAAAACCAACACACAGAAATAGATAGAGGCTATCCTGAGAAAACATACCAGCCACGTTATCTTCCAAAAGTAAATCAAAGCTAATTTTTGGAAGGTAATAAAATATTCTTTTTGTATTTTTTTTTTCTGAAAGTCAAAGTGTTTTTTTTTTTTTTTTAAGTGATGACAAAATTAAAACTGTTAATTCCACCTAGATCAATGAATGTTGCTTTGCTAGAAAATAAACTATTGCCTTTCAGTAAACAGGATTTCACATGATCTTTTAAAGTTGTGATTTTTTTTCCTTGCCAAACTGCAGGCGCAATCCTGAGAAGTGCAGAGAAGTTCCCGAAGTCAATAGGATTTATGCCACACCAGAGAAGAATGAGCCCTTTTTATATCTCTGGGTTTTCAGTCACAGCACTGCTGTGTGTGATGTAACTGATACCACCAGAGAATGTTGATATTGGCCTCAACAGAAGCAGCTGGAAGGCTCTAGGTAAGAGCAACAAACACTGAATCCCGTCAGCAGAGTTAACAAAGAAACAACTTTTCCCACTTTTAGTGTGAAATGGACCTCTCAACCTTATTTAGAAAAGTTGGGAGAAGAAATTGCTGCAGAAGAAATGGTAGTAAAAATGCTACACTGCCAATTCAAGGCTAACTGTTTCTTGGGGAGACAGGGATTTATGACCATAAGCTGTAAAATGCTTACAGGTTTCCCTGTTAGGAATCTTGGAGTGGGATGGTTTTCATGAGATGGGGAATTAATGAAAGAATCCAATAAATGGAATCACCAAGAGGGCATTTGCTGTTTTATTTGCTGTTGTGCCATTCTTTAACTGGCAAATCTCAAAACGTAGACTGCGATGCACCAGGAGTATGAAAGGGAGATCATATTGCATCATGGTTTATGTTTAGGAAAGAAGAAAGATAGAAAAGTCCTGTTTTGTAGGTTCTGTTTGTTGGATGGTGATGGTGGTTTCATCCTGAATTCAAATCCAGACGTTTGGGAAATTATCTGGGGAAAAAAACCCACAAACCCAGACCATTTTTGCTAGATACTCTGTTAGATGTGTAGGTCATTTAGGCTACTGATTCCAAAGTCGAGTTGACCACTCATTTCAGAGAAAACAACAAACACTGCAGCACCCAAATTTTGTACCTTGCAGTTTATCTTTTCCCAGCTGAAGGCAACCACAGCCTATTTGATCGCATCCCTGAGGTAGTAGCCGTGTCTTTCAGGCTCAGTGCAATCTCTTCTCCCCATTAAATGCGGCCGTCTGTTCCTCACAAATCTGTAGAAACCTTTGATTCAAAACCTATTTCAGACAGCTGACCTCTTATGGATACAACTGACTTTGGATCATGCCCTGAGGGACCAACTTACATCTCAACCTGAAAAGCTTCAACAGGGAAATTAAAACCAACAAAAAAGTTTTAGCAATCCATTTAAATGACAGGCCAGCTCGTGTCCTAGTACGTGCTGGTTCTCTAACGACAAATTAACCATGATAGTAGTGGGCTGCAGGAAAGGAGAGCCTGTTTGGAGAGCTGGAGCCTACCCTACAGGATACGTGACACTGGGCTTCATCCCTTTGCCACGGAAGTCACTAACAAACTCTCATGAATTTTGTTCACAGCAAGACTATTGCCTATTGACATATAACCTTTCAATTTCTCACAGTCACGTCACTGTCCCAAGAATTTCTCCATCAAGATGTTCTTTAAAATCCTTCAGCAGGATTTGGAAATACCAGGTGTTTTAGAGCAGAACATTCCCAAGACTAAAATGGAACTTCCCAAATTGATACTTAGTAATTAAAATATTCTACAGATTTGGAACACTGGCTGCACTTTGTCTTTTTCAGCTAATCCTATTCTACATAAAGAGACTGTGATGGTAAGTTATACAGCTCAGAGCACCCAGCTTCTTGAAGAAAAGAATAATAATCCTATTATGCTTTTTCTTTTTCCTCTTAATAATTTTCAATTAAAGCTCACTCTGAATGAGAGAAAACTGAAAACTCAGTTTCTAAGCCAATATTAACTGGAGAGTTCTACTTTTTACTGTTTATTTAGGTTCCTCACAAAAGTCAGTATGTAGCAGTAAGAACAATTAGTAATTCAGAATTCTGTCTGCTTGACGTGCTAATATAAATTATGACAACTGTACCTGTTTTTTTGTCCTAGGCTGGATCCTGAAAAATCAGAAAATAGATTATTTTTTTCTTCTTATCACTCAGAGCATTTTGTGGTGATGATACTACAAAAATAGTCCCTAGACTGTTTCAATAGGCACTTTTTCATCATCCACAACCAGAAATGAATATTTGGGTTCCAAAGCAGATTTCTCCTAAACCTGATTTTCCAGATTCTAGATTCAAAGTTACTTCCTCCACAGCCCCTTGACATCACATAGTTCACAATGCAGAGATCTGCATTTCTCTTGGATTTGTGGGTTTTCAGTCTCAGGATTTTGGCTCACCTACCACTTCTACATACATGCTGCTGCTGAACAGTTCATCATTGAATTGTCAGTAATGAAGAGGTGTTAGTATAATATTATGGTTTATTCATAAATTTTAATCAGCTTGCTGGTGTGCATGTTGGAGGTGAATATTGCCCCAAACCTGTAGTATTTCCCAAATGAAGAAAAAAGTCAAGAATATCTCCTCACATATCAAAAAAGGGGACAGGAGGTTTTAGGGTAAGGTCAGCGAATGAACTGGGCTCCTCAAGGAAACCAAATGTGATGCTGAAGTTTGGAAAAAAAAAAAAACCCACAAAATATGTTATCTCAAGCTGTCTTACAAATATTTTGTAGGGATTTTGATTTTTGATTATGCCTAACTCTACTCTTGTATCAAGTTCTATTTCAAATCAGCCTTTTTATATTAATTAAGCTGCACAAACACATAACTGTTTACAGATTCAGGAGTTTCTGAGATGGCACCAAGATGTGTTCAGAACTAGTCAAAGTTCTCAGATAAATACAGGTGAAAATTTTTAACAGGAACAAAATAGAACAGATGTGAAAACTTCAAATTACTTTGAGACTGATATTTTTAATTCTATTTCCCCCCCATATCTTCACTATCAGAACTTGCATTTTTTCTTCCAGTTTAATTACTCAGGTATGAAAGTATCAGATAATATGCTAAACCTTTCTGGAAGAGATAGGTACTTGGGAAATCTCTTGCAGGAAAGGAAAGTAAGGTATATTCCTGTAGGATAATTAAAGAAACATACACACAAATAGATTTCACTGAACTGGTGTTACATTATTTCATATATAAAATATGGAAATATATTTTAACTCTAATCCATTTTTTAACCGTAGGTTTTTCATCAACCATTTTTATTGGTTTTCATTTCTAAAATTCAGCAAATCTTTTTATACTAAATGTTGGCATAACCTTACTCATATTCCCTTGAAAATTTCCCTCATTTTAACCTCCTAAGTGTCTATAAATAGCTATTTAAAAGAGAAGAACTTCTATACTCTGTAAACATCTTTGGTGATTTCAGCAGAGGAACTCAAAACTCTGTATAGCATGGACTACATCTTCCTAGTTCTGCTGGCCCATGGACACCTTGCTTCCCCTTCGGGATCACTGATTTCTACAGTAATTAGCTGAATGGAGGAGAATCAGCAGGAAGGGGTTGGGTGAGGTGGCAGCAGAAGGGTGAGCAGAAGGTGAGCAGGCAGCTTTCTCTAAGCCAGTTTGAAAATGACTTTTCTACCAGTGGAGGAAAAGAGAGGCTGTCCGTTTCCAGCTAACAAGCCAAGGAAGTTTGGGAAGAACTATACACACACAGTGCATGCCACTAAAAATTTTAAAAGCCAATGGAGCAAACAAACCCCACAGTGTTGTTGGTAGTAGATAATTAATTCTGTAGGTTTGAAACATCTGAGATTATGATATACATTCTATTTACAATTCTTTATGTACATATTGACAACTATTTTATAACCATAAAATCTGAGGAACTGTATACAACACTCATGGGTGGGTAGTGTGCACTACTAAATACAGGATGTATGGTAGAAGATATGTGGGAGCTGTAAGCACCTGGCACTGTCTTAGGCAACTCCTCTGGGTTTTTGTTAGAGCTCCTTGGCACAGTATGGACAGTTCTTTCCTTTTTACCTTATTGTAGGTTTTAGGGATTTTTTTTTTTTTCCTTTGCAGTGCTGACTCATTTGTATCCCCAGGAGATTTCAAGATCATTGTCCTACTAAGTGTTAGCCCAGCCCAGCACATCTTTGCCTCATTCTCAAAAAATAATAATAGTACTATTATAAAAAAGAAATTATCTTTGCCATTTATTCAGGAAAGGTCCATTACAACTGGTGAACAAGGGTATTCTGGAAGAAAACTCTTTAACAGAATACAGAGTTCTTCAACCATGTGCAAATGCCACAAGTGTCTATTTTTAGTACTTTTCCTAGAAGATGCCATGGAAAACAGACTTTTAATTATGACTCTAACTAAAGAAATGTTGGACTGGATTAGAGGCAAGTCCTCCTTTCCACTCCTGAAGGACATATTCCAAGACAGAGTGAGCCCATGATGGGGAAGTTGCAGGTACTCTATGTTCATAAAGAGAAATTCTGAGCTGCCTGAACATGTCCCATAAAACCATTCCAACAGCTGAGGTAAAACAGTTCAACACATGCTGCACTTTACAACAGGGCCAGCTGGAAATGAGGAACTGCTCTTCAACTGAAATTCTAGCATGTTCTGTGCTGCTTTACTTTGCTGGCAGATATGGTGCCATGGGCTCATTCTGCCATGGAAAGTGCTGTGGTTAATGCAGCCTTACTGGGCACCTGCACAGTGCCAGCTATCCCACATGGTAAATCTCAGCTGATTCTGGATAAAGGGTGTCTGTTTGTTACTTATGACCTGCTTTTGGATCCTGTAGGAATCTGCATTGAAAAAGAAATTAATGAAGCCCTGTGTTAGGCTTATCATGTAAAAAATGGCAAATGGATACTCAGTCTTAAATGATATAAAAATCAAAGTACTACAGTCTATGAGTTCTGTGTCAGAATAATCCAAATGATAACTAATACTAATTTATTCGACTTTATTGTTGATTGCACTATTTGCAATTAAAGGATTGCTTTATGCTGGCTGATGTCCTAGAGCATGGCATGTGTCTAAGCTTTTATTGGACAGATACTGGATTTATGTTCATGGGAAACAAAATAAGGGTAAATTTTGTTCAAGAAAAATTTAAATTCCATAGCTCAGTTCTCTTCCTTTCACCTCACGGCATCCTGTTGTTTCTCAGTAATTTCAATGTGCAAACACCTCATGAGTAAATTCTACTAAACCTTCTGCTGTGACTTGTTCAATTCTAACATCATGAACATCATGAACAGGACCCTCTCTTTTTCACAGATTCAGCCTAAGGACTGGATACAATTAAGGCATGAGATTCATCTGACCAAGCACAGATGCCTGAATGGATGAGCTATTACTGAATGCAGAGAAACAGGTTAGAATTATTTCTTTATCACATCCACATTTTAACACCTTTTCTTTTTTGTTGCTTGCATATCACACACACTTTATTTGGTGAACTTTCAGTGAGTACTTTTAGTCATAAAGCACTGTGTAATGTGGGCCAGATTCTCAAAACAGCCTGCTAAATTTGCTTAAATTTGTCAGATTTAAACTCCAGCTGCACACTGCAACATGCAGGATAATTAGAGCTAATTTTCTCCTGAAGAAAGCATTTCCTGTAACAAAGAAAGTTACTCTAATTTCACATATACATTTATGGCCTGTGGAGAATTAAGCTCACGTTTGAAAAATAACACCTATTGGGTTTTTTTGTTTGTTTGTTTTTAAATTAAAAAATATGAAAAAACCTCCAGACTAAAGCAAGAATAGACTTGGAATCAGAACAAGAGCAAATGAAATGCTTCCAAAATGGGGCAAATGTAAATTTTAACAAGATAGCTATTTAAAAAAGTGTCATACCGCACCACCACAACAACAGAAAAACAAGCTGTATAAACCCACAAAATCCTGGATTTACAATGTTATTGACAAATGTCCTCACTCAAAGAATCCCTTGTTCTTTCCTTTCTGGTTACCCACACTCTTGTTCATATAAAAAATATATCTGATCAATAAATGTTTTAATTTTGTTATATTTTTTTCTATTGAAAAAATATTTTCAGTAGTGTGATAAATTTAGAAGTTAATTTTCATGAGATATATCCAGGTTGCGTGCATGTAACAATGTCAGTTTTGCATCCTCACTACCAGGAATGAAAAAACTGGCAAAAGACAATCTGAAAGTGCACATGCATGGTTTGGGTCAGCTATGCAGGACTTTGAAACCCCATTAACAAATAACAGATTCATACCTCCTCAGTAATGTGTTTAATTGTGGGAAAGGCTCCTTCCACAGATGTCTTGTTGTTGGCCATGGAAGCAATGATAGGCAAAATGGTTAATAAAATTATGAAGGAAAGTCAACTTTTAAATTAATCTATGGTGTGTTAGTATTTTTAGAAAGGCTTCAGGTGAAGTACGATTTTTCTTTCTGTAAGAGCACCTCTACCAAAAAATTATTCAGATGTGGGTTTCAGGCAGAATTTTTCAAGTGACAGTCACAGAAAAGAACAAACACTTTTATTCCCCACTGGAGGACTGTGAGCCTGCAAAAACTCGCATGCTGATGAGTTCAGTGGGACTCCTCATGCTGGCAAAATTACCTTTGGAGCTACAATAGGACTGGAGCTTCCCTTATTTAAACAAGCTCATCAAATTGGCATTGTAGAACACCAGTGACTCCTGATCTTTAGAAAACTTTCTCCTCAGTTAAATCTGCCCTTTTTTTTTTTTTTAATGAAAGAAAGAAAAATTTACTTAGTGCACTACTGTTGCCTCACTTAAATTAATGCAAGCATTCCAACATAAAGTGACAATAGTGAATCAGGCCTAGTGTGTCTTACTCTGTGATCTGGTTGGAAGCATAATCTTTTCTGAGTTGCTTTCTGGTTTTCATTATTTGTCACTGATATGCAATGGCAGCCTTTTCCAAGACTTAGGAAATACATGGTGATTTACAAGCTGTAAATTAAGCAGTAAATACCATTGTGATTACACAAAGTAGTTAGTTCATTTTGATATACACATAGCTTATACTAATTACCCAAATGCACATTTTAACAGAAGAGTTGTAATGCTTGAGTATATTGGAATGCCACAGAACTCAAAAATACCCTCCAAACTACACAGAAATGAACAGAAGCATCTGCACAGGGTTACATGTGACATGCATTGTAATCTGTGTGGGATTCCCACAGCACGCAGCCATGCGGTCCTGCCCCTGCTCCCGGGAGTGCGTATCCCATGCAAAAGTTTGGAAATGTAGCCCAGCACGTCTGTGTCAGTTGTCTGAATAAAACATGGAAGCTGTAAGTCTTACAGAGGTACAAATATTATGTTAGGCCTTTGCTGACATTTTCTTGCATGTAAATATGGCTATTGAAGGGTTCTAAAGGTAATATCTCAGATGTCCTTTAGAGATCTGTACTAAATGAAGATCTGGCCTGCGATGACCAGAGCTCCATTTCATCAGTCTGCTTTTTAATTTCTAAAAGCAGTTAGAAGTAGACTCAAGGCAACATGTTAGCACACTGCTGTCCTGCATCTCCTTTTCTGCCTATGTGCAAAGTCACTGAATCCTGCAGCGTGTAACTTCAGCAGCAGTGGGGTTGTGGTTGTACCACTGCCCCTGCCTGGAAGAGGAGATGGCTGGCCTGCTCCCATGGGAAAAATCCCATCACCCCACCCATGGTTGGCCCTCTAGGGTCTGCTGCCGCTGCTGGAGATGATTCCCTATCCAAGCAGCACAGACCTGCATTCTTGAAACAGAAAGCTTTTCTGAAGTCTATGTGTCCACAAAAGAGCTGACAACCATGTTTTACATGTGGTCATGGAGATGTTACAACCAGTTTTCCAGTGGGTATTTGCCATGTAGTAGAAGCAAATGCTGAGTATTACATTGGGGAAAAAAAAAAAAAAATTAGGGTGGTGAGGAATCCCAAGGATAAACAAGCTTTCCAACCTAATCTAAAATTTAAAGCATAAAAAGTGTCGAGTGCTAAAGTAATTGAAAATCAAGAGCCTTCCTTAAGACTTCAAACAGATGACTCTCACTATGTTTCCAATTATTCACACAATGAAAACTCGCTACATAAAATCATCAGTCATTTCTGCAAACAATACTAATGTTTTGAGGCACCAGCTTACCAGCATTCAAACTATTATAAAGTAATATAATGATAGGACCCATATATTTGCATTTAATTAAGAGACAAAATAAATATTTATGTTAAACTTCTTTTTGATTGCACATTGGTATTGGAAGTTACATGGTCACAGAACATGAAAGAAGTCAAATACTTTTTGATCTACCAGCAAACTCTAAATACATCGATAAAGAAGCCACACCAGGCCAAATAGATTACTACTTTCAAATAAGTCCATGAAAGTTTCCCAAATACTGTTATACAAAGTTACACATCCATGCTGAGTTATTCATCAATGTGTAGCAAGAGTCTTGCAGTAGGCCAGGATTTTATCGGCAGAGAACTGGTGGAGGATCTGTGCAGTGTGATTAAAAATTCCGGTTTGGAAGCATTAACATAGAAGTACTTGTATAGTCTGAACTGGAGACCGCAGTTCTTGAAGTTGGGAAGAGCAGGAGCAAAGAATGAGAATATTTTTCCATTTTAGAAATGCTGAGGCACATAACACAGTTGCTTCTATTACTTTCATACATGAAATCCTTTCTCCTGTATGTGCATCATGTGTAACCGCAAAGTCTGTAAACTGCTGACTATTCGTCTCTGGTGTCCAATGAGTGCAACTCCAATTCTTCTAATGTCACTGCAAAATAAAAAGTTTCATCTTGGATGCAAATATAGTAAAGCCTGTTGTGCCAAAAAGAATAGAAATATATGATGGATGACTTCTTCTTCTCCAGGACAGTTTACCTTCCTGACCAAGGCATATAAGAAAGCTGCAAATGCTCAAGTTTTCTGCATCTGTCAATTTCAGTTTTTTAAAGACAGTTATTTAAGAAAAAGAATATAATAAAAAAATGTAGTTAGAGCACTGGGGATTTTGTGATACTGAAGGTCAATTAATCTTTCCAAACCTCAAGGAATAATCAGGGAGGTGAGTTCTAATAGCCCATTTTCAGTAAAGTGATCATAGCAACTCTTTCCCACTCATACTTGCAAAGGATTGGTGCTTATACACTCAGTATTGCAGTTCTGAGAAAGAAATAACAGAGGTTGTGCTTCTGGTGATTTGGTGAATGGTAGTGAGAGATGGTCTAAAGATCAAAATAGCAGTGGCTCTTCCAGCCTGACCCAGCTTCCCTTCATCTCGTTTAGACCTGCACCCCAGAGTGGGTAGCTCTTGTCACCCACAGAGCTTGACTCTGGCAAGGAATGAAGTCAACAGCCCTCAGATTTCAGCACCATCCACCAGTTTAGTTTATAAACATCCCCAGCTGCAAGATGTGACAAAGATCACGGAGGTGCTGGGGGCAGGAAACCAGGTATGCCTTGTCCATTGTGCAAATCCCACACTGGGACATAGACAGACGCAACCTGTTTAGATATCCTCAAAAACTGTATGATGATACAATGATCTCGTAAAGGAGCTCACAGGATGAGGCATGGTCTGGATGAGTTTCAGATCTCTAGTTCCTTGGATACCTCGCAACTATTGTGTGCTTAGGCTTAACATTGATGTGGGGGTTGATACACAGCACTTGAGGTGAGCAAAAGTACTGAACGTCTGAGAAGCTAAAAGGAGTCAGCTAAAAGAATAAAGCTTTACAGTGGAGAGTGATCTTGGAAATGCAAGACCAGTGCTTAGCCCTTATCAAGGAAGGCCTGATAAAGCACATAAAGAAGCCAGCAGGTCTTGGGTAACACAAGTTATTTGAGGAGAGAGGGTAATCTTTCAAAAAGATGAAGTGGTATCTAAAGAAAGAAAATAGAAGGGATGATAACCTGAGATTAGCTGTAAAGGCACAGTAAGGCAGGCTAAAAAGAACTTGAGGAACGAACAGAAAAAAAACCCCAACAAATTAAATAGTACAAAAATAAATCTCATAATAAATATTTTTGCAAACTCACTGGGTATAAAAAACCTGCCAGAAAGTTTTTACTGTATAATGATGATTTGGGTATAAAAAAGCACTGAAAGAGTGGCCATTGTTGAAAGATTTAACCATTTATTTTAGCTCACATTCACTATGGAAGAAATAGAAATGAATTCCATGTCAGATTCTTTCTGGGGGACTTGCTGAAGTATCTGTCTGAAGTTGAAGTGATTGCGGGAGAGGTTATAGGACAAACTGAAAAACAAGCAACAACTCACATCCAGAACAAGACTATATTTAGCCAAGAGTTCCAAAAGAACATAAAGATGAACTAGTGGAATTACTATCAGGGTTGTGAGAGAGGGAGTTATCAGCTGTGCACCACATGCTTAAAAATTTCGTAGTCTCTTAAGTATGGAGCGTGGTGCCAGACAAAATGTTTCCAGGGAAGATCTGAGGAGCTACAGACCTGTGAGTCTGTGATCATTACAGGGCGTAATAGGAACTACAGTAAAGTACAAAATTACCGGATGCTTGGAAAAATTATCTGCTTGGATCACCATGGCTTTTGCAAATAAAATTTCTATTTTGTAAAACTACTTGTTTCCAATGGATGAAGATGATCCATTTGATGCACCTCACTTGGATTTCCAAAAGCTTTAGAGAAGATGCCTCACAAAAGCTTTATAATGAAAATGAGAAGCAACTTCTATGTAATATAAGGTGTGACATAATATACAGCATAATGTGGGCTTTGCATGATTAAGTAACTGGTTTCAAGACAGGAGGTTAGGAGTAAATTATCAGGTTTTACAACGTAGTTATTGAAATAAATCTTCAGGGACCTATGCTGGGATAATGCTGAACATTATTGTTCAACAAATCAGTAAATGGTCTGGGAAAACAGCGGAACAAGAGGTGAAAAACTCAGCTGATAAGGCTGAATTGTTCAGGGTAGGAAGGAAAGGGCCAGCTGTGAAGAGTTTTGGAAAGATCTTACAAGACCTAGTGACTATGCCATAATGCAGTAGGTGGAGCTCAGTATAATGCAGTAGATGAATGCGCAGGGATACATGTGGGAGAAAACCAGTCCTAGCTTTACATGTTAAATTAATGCATCTTAACTGGCTGTTACCTTATTCATACAGGCAGTCCCAGCATCACATAAAAGATCAGGAATTCGTGGGAAAGGAATAGAGAGCAAAACAGATCCCATCATCATGCTACAATATAAATCCACAGTTTGCCCAAACACTTAGATATTGAGTGCAGGGTTTGCACTGAAAAGACCTATAGGGTGGTGTCAGAGGTGGTTGGAACAACTTCCTCATCAGGACTGAGAAGGACTTGATGATATTCACAGCAAAGTAAGACAATATTTTTGCCACTGATTTCAGTGGTCTAGATCAAAACTGATTCCCCAAGAAAAACATGCTCATCCCTGGCCTTTGGATGTGTTTGGTGTGGTCACAGAGGGGAACTATCAGTTCTGGTTCTCTTCATCACACATTTCTTGTGTTGGTTTGGTAAATAACTGTGTTTGTCTTTAGTCAGCTGAAGGAGGGAAGGAAGTTAAAGCACCATTCCATACTTCACAATATTTATGTCTCTGCAGCATCCAAACAAGTTCAGATTAATTAGTCACTGTAGGGATAATAGATTATATACTTACTCAATATTCATTCTTGAAACCATATCCAAAGTTGTGAAACCTGCTGCCATGAAGTTATTTTTATACTGACCCATTTTTATGGAATCCAGCCAGTCACTGACTGAAACAAACAAAGGATATTCTGGAACTTCACCAGGTGAATCTGGCATTCTGTAAACAATAATAAATGCAAAGGTTACCAAATCAGTACAAAATATGACACCCGATTTACTCTGGTAGACGCAGTTTTTACTAAAAGGCAGAAGGAATGAGAGAGGAGTCTGAGCTGTAACGGCCACATCTTAACTGAGGATCTCTTTAACCCATTGTCTAAAACTGATAAATCACATCAGTCTGCCCAGTTGCACTGCTTACACAATACACTTTATTAAAGAGCTGCAGCTCAGTAACTGAGGAAAAGGCCTCTCCCACTGCTCCTATTTTTGTTCCACGGAATATTTCTTTGCAGAGCTACATATTCAGGATTCTAATAATTTGTTAATACAGTAGTCAAAGTAGAGGACAAAGAACATTTAACATAAGAGGCAGTTAAAAAAATTAAACCACCGTGAGATGATTTTTACATTTATCTACAAACTCCTGGCCCCAAATGGCTCCTTATTGTGATACCATTATGCTACAGGAACACTGATTACAGTACTCAAAAGCTAAAACTCATTCTTGAAGAAGCAAAAAGAATAAAATGTTATATCTTTGCTTTTACATAGAATTACATAGAGTAGCAAATCAAATTGAAGGAGCAAATTTAGTCACATTTCTTTTTGAGTTCTTTCCCCTAATATTATCACCACTGAAACAGAAAGACAGAAAGAAAAGTAAAAGAGAGATTCCAGTTTCGGAGCATTGATTTCCTGTCTTCTGTTGTGTGCCACACTTGGGAGGGTTCACAATTTCCATTGGCTTTGTGCATTTTGTGTAGGGAAACTGTATGAACAAATAGCAGAAAATGCACACTGCTGTTTGTAAAAGTTTGATGATAGTCTTCAGGAGAGAGATACAGCATGGAGTATTTCATTTTAAAATGAAAATTGAGGCAGCAAAAGCCAGCCAACATTAACTGATGGAACAGGACTTAATGTGTAATGTTGGAAGCAACACAGCCCAGTGTTTTAATGTACCAAGTGTCGCCCACACATATTCAAATACATTAAGTACAGTGATTTTCATTCATATTATCAAACTGATAGAGGGAGAAGCTGAACGACAGGAGAACACCATTAAGTACAAACTGTAATTAAAGACCTACCACGGTCCCTTCCCATCTGAATTACTCTATGATTCTACAGAATAACTGCTGACCTTGTAAGTTACCCAACAACTTCATCAAGCGTTCTCAAATGAATGGAAAAGAAAACTTTCCTAAGCAGGTGAACTCAATAATAGTTCAATAAAGCATAAATCTTTTAGATTTTAAGCTATGATTTAAAATAGAGGTAAAAATACATTACTCTGATGCTAAATAAAGTGATCCAGGTGCAAGGAGCAATTCATATATATAGATATTTATATGCATATACACATAGAGGCCACTGACTGTAGGGGATGGATCTTTAATCCCACAAGTCCCCCTAGTCTGTGGTAGATGAAATGGCTGTAGCCCTAACTCCAGGTTTTCCTACCAACCTCTCCATTCAGCCTTTCCCACAGCAAGATCCCAGCCCCAGTCTTTGCCCTGATGCTCGGCACTTCTCAAAAGCATTTAAGGGTTCTCAGCAAGACCCACTCAGCGCTTGAGAACCCCTTATAAACCCAGGGGGTCTCCATGAAAGCACCTTTATCTTAAAGTGACTTTTAGCGAATGAAGAGAGTGAGGCAACCTGCACCTTCACTGATTTCAGCTGATATGGAGGGACAGCTTGGATCAATAAGCCTGCAATTACTGACAGATTATTGTACCACAGCCTTGCTTATCCTGTGGTTGCTTTCATTTCTGTAATATTATTAATGAAAAAAAACCACTGGGCAACACTATCAAGAATTTGTTGTGGAATGGTAACAGCATAATGTCTTATTTGGTCACTGCTGCATTTCTGCTGCAGATAAACAAAGATTTGGCAAGCTAAGACACAACTACTTTCTGCAGGATTTTACTCCAAGGCAGTTCAGAAATTGCTTGAGCACTGTCAGATGGAGAGACAGGCTGTTGAATAGGGAGAAAAGTTACAAAGAGAAAACAAGCACATAGGAAAAACACACACACACAAAAAGAACACTGAGATTCACAAAGACTAGGGATAGACAGTGCACAGAGAAAAATAATAATAAAAAAGCCTAATATCTGCATGACTTAATAAAAAATCTTCCTTATACAACAGTGTATAAACAATGAAGCAAAACTTAAAAGGGACTTAAAATTATTTGAACCTGCACAACTTTATGAATTGAGAACTTTGTGGCTCTCCCACCCCTACTTAATGCCCTAAACCATATAATGAAAGCCACTATGTGTTATAAAAACCCAAAATGTACCAAAAAGAATCTTACACAAGTACGTCCTCCACTAGGGTATGAAGGGTGCTGGGATTGCGGATCAGTTTGTCCAGGAAACTGACAATGTCACTGAATTTGGGACGGTGGTTCCTCTCCTTCTGCCAGCAGTGAAGCATTAGTTGGTGAAGAGAAGCTGGGCAGCCCATGGGAGCTGGAAGCCTGTAGCCCTCTTCAATGGACAGTATAACCTAAAGAAATACAATGTTTATGGTTACCAAGCATTAAATGTTGAAAGGACAGTGTGACACTGACAATTAGAAACCAGTGATGATAAATTCTTAATGGCACAGCCACCCTCACTTTATGCATTGCTGGGGCTTCACTCAGGGAGTCAGAACAGGCAGGAGTGTGACCAGAGGAGACACAAAATATTTTGTAGGCAGATGAAACGTAGCAGGAGTTTTTTTAGGGTCACTTGTCATCCTCTTCAAACAGCTAAGAAAGGAGGAGGGGAATAAAGGGTGTGGCCACTGCATCCCACCATGCTCTAATATTTGCATTCTGACAAAGTGTTTGTGTGTGGCAATGACAACCAAGCACTACAAATTGTGGGTCCTGGCAAATCTACTTGGTGTCAACATGTTTCTGCTGATCCTTAGAGTATGGTTAATCCAGGCCATGTCCCACAAACCAAGCTACAGGAACGTTCTTTTGCACAGTCTCCCTCAGAAACTTAGATGTCCAAGATGTTTATGACTAAACAAAAGTTACTAAAACTATGGTATTACACTAAAGTGAGTGAAACCTTCAGATTCAGCAGCTATAGAGACTGTGTTTGGTAAGGATTTGGAAAGAAACAGGTCTACTGCCACAGGTAAATCACATGTATAAAAAATTATAGTTGATCAGAGTTGAAGAAAAGCTTATTTTTAGTAACACAGGTAGCAAAAAACATTGTTTGAAAAGAAGAGTAGCAGCGTGGCTTGATAGGAATTAGCAAAAGTAGGAAAGGTCCATGGAAGGCTTCACGGATTCATAAAAACTTCCATGCATTCATTCCATGCAAGATTTGTAAAACAAGAGATCAGGAAGTTCTGCAATGAGTGGTGGTAGCGGTGTGGATCATGGTACAAATTACGTAGTCTGGATTTTTTTTGTACAAAAAAGAACGCAAAGCTACTCAGTGGCTGATCAAAAACAAACCAGGAAACCAGGAAAAACACCAACCCTTCCACACATGCATAACCCTTCCACATAAAAATCCAGCCAATGCTAGATGTTTTCTAATGTACAAATGATTGTACACAATATTTAGAACCACACGGTGCACTTAGGAGGAACATACCTGCTGCACTGATAACCCCTCTGCTGCAAGGAGACATTCATCATTTCCACACAGATGTATGTACATGCTGCAGATGTATTAATGCAGCTGGAAGGGGTTACATTAAACTGTTTACAGCAAATCAATGTTTTACAGCACCAGCTCTGGCTTCAATATATTCAATCTTATTATCCTGGAATATATCCCTGTTCTCGATTTGAATCCTGAATTAATATTGGCTCTGCTCATCAGTGCCTGATGCTCGTGCTGCAAGCATTATGCAAATAAAATAAGAGTAATGAACCTACGTTAGGACCTGAGCTCCCCTCGATGGAATGGCAGGAAATGGAACAAAGCTTTTGTAGCTGCTTGTCTGAGTTTTATAAACACAGGTGACTTGGTCCTGCAATGTACATCCTGCAGGAAGTAATGCCATCATATTGCCAGGGAAATATATCCATCAAAATCTTGCCTCCCAATCAGGAATATGCCCACACAGGCTCAGGATGTGCAAAATTCAACCCTAGGTGCACGGAATTTTATTCACATTTGTTTTTACATTTATTATTAATGTATCTCAAGCAGTTTGTCAACAGTGGCCTTATAAAACACTCCCGACAGTGTGGGGCAGAGCTTTGTTGGTACTTGCCATCCTTAGCAGTCCAGAAATGCAAATACCACAGTCGTTACATTTAACTCTGCCTGTTGCAAATGATGAATTTGTGAAATGTATTTTGTTTTTAAGGCAAAAGGAAAGCTGCTGTACTTTTATGAGACATAGAGCATTTGCTCAACACAACAATAGAGGGTTGATGAGGTTTTGCTGAGGTAATTTATTCAGGAAAAACCCAAAAGCAACCATAATTTTCCAGACACATTTTCTCTGCCACACTCTATTTTAACATGTCTTTGAAAATGAAGTCACAGTGCATTTTGTTTCTTCTCTTGTTCAAAAGGAACATTTGAGTATGAAGAGAAATGCCAGCTGGTACTGGGATAATTATAATTTCTCATTAATACCAGCACATTTTAAAAATAAACTGGAAATATTGCCTCATTAGTATCCCTTGTGAGGCAAGTATTATTTTTAGATTCTCAGAAGCAAGAGTAAAGATGTGATAAGTGTCTAATACTGCCATGGGAATCAAGTCTCAAAGGAAGAATTAGAGCTTTTTAGTTCCTTATTTATTTATATATTTATTTTAGCTCTTGCTCTGCCACGTGCATAGCACCCATCTCTCTCTGTTCAGAGAAATCAGGTATCCATGCACCTAAAAGAGAAGAAGTATTACATTTTTCTTGGTAATATAAAACTATGTATTATAAAACATCTAGGGATTATACATGTTAACTCCTTTCAAATGCCCTTTTCCCTTGTCAGTTTAAGGTTGACAAAGCACCACAATCATGGAATTTACATCTACAAGAAGGATACAGCAACAGCTTGTTTGATGTTAGATATAGCTGTGAAGTTTGTTAATATTAAATATTAGTTATGATACCAAAATTGTCTGAACAGTATTTTATGGACTTCTACATAAAATTTATACTTGCTTAATTTCAAAATAATTTGCAATTGGCAAAAATGACGTCTGAAAATGAAGCTGTAATCTTCCTGATAGTTTCATTATTAATAGTAACATAGATTCTTGCTTTCAAAAGTTAACTGACAGCGTTTTTAATGAGACTGAGACAGAAGAGAGTCCAGAGGGACATCATCCCTGTGTCCTCCTGACAGCTGAAAAATCTACCAGGAGGGAGAGGCAGCTGCTCCTGCCTCATGGTACAGAGCCAATCCCAGGCGCCTGCCAAGTGTTTTGATATCTGTGGGTTGAAAGAACTGTATTAGGATAAGTTTGGGGCTTTTTTCACTATTACAAGAAACTTTCAGGAGTGTAAGGAGTTTTATTCTGTTTGCTACAGTAGTTTGCTTGCATACCAATTACAATCCATTAAATATTCTTTTTAGTTTTTTTCCTTCTTTTTGAACACTGTAGCCCCGCAACATGCACTAATTTATACAGTGGCCTCTAACAGGTGTCCCGGTAGACTTCACTCACAGCTGTTCTACAAACCAAATGCATGGAATATAAATCTTCCTTCCCTCACATGAGCATTAGCAAGCCAGGCTCTTAGCACAATCTGTTCATCAGTACACTAGTTTCCTTGGAAAGTTCAATATCTTGGCTAATGTTTATTAATTAAGCAATAAGACACGACAGACTGTGCAGCAGCCCTAATTAATGGACACCTCTGGTGCCTGCCACACATCTGAGAAGTGCATTAATCAGCACCAACACGGTTTGGAAGTGACTTGCCACAATAATAAAATGGTTATTTACTTAAACAAGAGCATTTCTCAAACTTAGCAACATTTTTAAGCCTCTGCATTATGATGTACAGTATTAATTTCTTGAGATGCATTTCCAACACAGTTTCCTTAAGTTTAGCTTCAAATCCTTGCTGGGGAATATAAATAAGAGGGTGCTGGATTTGCAGAGGTGTTGAGTCATTCTGGATAACTGTGAGTAGCTGTAGTCTCTAAACACCAGACTGGGTTTATTTAGGTGGCAGGGACCAGTTTAAATCTTTTCACATCAGCTGTGTTCATCACTTACTTAGCCATGGTCTAGAAAAAGTGAATTAACTTCCCAAAGTTTTATAATTAGAAGAGCAATTGCTAAGATGGAATGGGAAAAAACCAAACCCCCAAACCAGACCCAGCTCTACAGAATTTATACTTGGAAAACTCCTGGTGATCTACCAAAACACACCCAATTCAAGAAATACTTTAATTGCTATCTAGAGAAGAGTTTTATTATGATCAAACCTCAGTAAGTGTTTTAATGGTAATGTTAGCAGATATTTTTCTGTAGCAGAACCTGTGACTATACCCATGCAAGACCTTATTAACTATTGTTTGCACACTGAGTCTTTTATGAATCTGTTTAGTGCACATCGCTCTCTGTTATTTTTCCTGCCATCTGTACAGTACCACTGACCTCTGAGAGTCCTATTATTTCTGCAAAATAAGCTCATGTGAATTCACGGTAATTTATTGTATTAAAAGAACATTATCCAGTAAAATAAGCTTTACATTATATCTAATAACTTGAAATTTCCCAATGACACTTGAAGTCACGAAATGTGTGCAGAAGGTCACAGGTACTCACTGTTCACATTCTGGCACTGGGAGCCTGTGGGTAGGAGAAAAGGAGTCCTTTGTGCTGGGAACTGCTGAACTGCAGGGAAAGCCCTCAGGAACTGGCATCATTAGGGCCTGCAGCATTATTTTGTATTAACAGATACTTTTATTTTGGATGTAGGAGTAATTAAACATTGCTATCTTCATGCTGTAGCTGATTATTTAATATATTCTGAATGGAGAGGTTTGTGATAGTCTCTTTTTGTTTCTGATGGGTTTGGTTGTTTTTTTTTCCTTTTCTTCCTGAAACAGTGTAATTATTATTTTAAATTAAAATCTCTCCCAGATCCTTATCCCCAAATGACCGATCAGCCTAACAAGCAACCAGACTTGAAGAGCAGAATAACTTAGCAACAATGTGAAAACAGCCATCTGGGAAAGCCTTATCAATTCTTCAGAACCAATGCAGGAATATTCTAGGCACATCTATGAGAGAGGTTAAGGTGGATTGGCATAGAGATTGGTGTGAAGACTGAGTGTACCAGTTTGAGCTGTCACAGGGATGCATCAAGCAAGAGAATTTGTGAAAATTTAAATTGTGGTAGAGAAAAAACCCCACCAATTCCCCTTTCCCATGTTTCTTTTTCTAGAACAAGCTTTCAATTATACTAGAAGCAGTTTTTTTTAAAAAAAATTTTTTTTTTTTTTTTAAACTGTGAAGGCTTATTTGGCCAGCACTTCTGGGGGAAAAGAAAAGAAAAAAAAGCAAGCATTACTTTGTTATGAGGGAGGACTATTGTCCTGCACTGTGGTTAAACCTATACGTAGTTTTTAAGGTAAGAAGAATGCATTGAATTCTTAGAAAGGAAAATTGACAAATACATTTCTCATGGCAGCTTAATTCTTTCCAGATTTAACCATGTGTGCCCACTGAAGGGCACTGTCAGACTGTACTGGAGATAAGGTGCCAACTCCATCATCAGAACAGTTCCAGTGTTTCCTCAAGTTTTGATTTATAACTTAACTGACAACTTCATCCACTCGCCTATGATTCTTTGGAATGCGTCTTTATGGGAGGAAGCAGGTCAGGGCTCAGGTTGCATAAATTACCTGTCCCATTGAAGCTGACAGAATTATGATGATTTAAACAAGCTGAGATTCCAGCCTAGAAAGGGAACAAGATAGCAAAGCAGGGCAGGGAGTGCCAATAATTTGCAAAGCACACTTCAACAAGTTGCAGATTAGCCCTGGGCGGTACTCACATCCTGGTTGGACATCTCCCAGTACGGTCTCTCTCCATAGGACATCACCTCCCACATGACAATTCCGTAGCTCCACGCGTCGCTGGCCGAGGAGAACTTGCGGTAAGCGATGGCTTCCGGAGCAGTCCACCTGATGGGGATCTTTCCACCCTGGAAAATAGGTTGAAAGCTTGTCGGTATGACTAGGATACAGAATAACATGTTTGAAAAAAGAAAAGAATCCTGGATTTTGACTCCTGTCGATTTGCTTTGTCAGTTTCCTGCAAGTGGAAAGGAAGAAATATGCCTTTTTTATGGAATTTGAAAAAAAATTTGATTTCATACATAGTTCTAATTCACCAATACCTGCACTCTGTGAAAACAACTCATTCAGAGAACAGAAATCATTTAAGATGATTAATATTTGTTCAGTCATATTAATAATCAGAACATGCCTTTTGATTGAAAACATCCCAAGCCTTAAATTCCTAGTTCATTGACATTTAAGCTTTTTCCCTAAATGAAACAGAAACAGCTATTGCAAAATAGAACACTGAAAACTCTTAATAAAATTTTATCATCAGAAAAGAAACTATAGATGTATAAATAGTCTTTCAAAGCATTACATTTGAGAATATATGTTAATTTTTGTTGTGCCCTTTAAATATCCAGGTAGAACAAAACCCAAGTGTTTCTAAATAGGCATTTCCTTAGGATATTTGACAGTGTCATTCTGCTGCCTACAACTTAAAATCCAAGTTCTCACACACAAAAATAGTAATAAATCAATCAACAAACCTAACTTACTGTTTACAAGACCATAAGATGCAGAAATTTTCTGACATTAGAACTTTACACCACTGAATCTCTTCTATTCTCTCATAAAGAGTTTCTGAATCAAAACTTTTCCATTTCAGAAAAAAAAGTGTTTCCTCTCCAGCTACATTGCTCATTTCACAACTGTATTTTTTTTCTTTTCAAAACTAAACGCTTACACATTCTCATTGAAATCTTTAGATAGAGAGAGAGCAGTATGGTGAAGATGCCACTAGATGGTAGAAGGAGGCAGTCTGTAGAGCGGAGCTCACTCAGCAATAGTTACTTTCAACAAGCAGTAATAGATTCTGCTCAGTGTTATAATTGTATTTCTGATTGAAACAAAAGAGGAAATGAACTAGAACATCCATTTGGCAATTGAAGAGAAGCCACAGTTAAAAACAAGTATGTAAATATCTGTTAATTTGCTTTGAATGTATAAAAAATTGTCTGTGAGTTGTTCAGGCCTGACTTTGGCTGGTTGAGAAGATGTTTGTTCTGCCAATAAATTGTTCGAACTCCAAGCTGTGTGCCTGTGGTGCCACTGAGCCAAGTTGTCCCTGCTGATGGAAGATGCATGGTTAACACTTCTGTTGTAGGACAGTGGCCAAAGCCTTTGCTTCCTCACTTGTGGTAAACCACTTACTGATTTTAGCACTAATAATGTAAAAGTATTTTTGTATTTTTGCCCAAATACCTCCACTATCAGATCACTGCTCTAGCACGTCAGAGGTGCAAAATATTCAATGCCCCTCCTGCTGCCACCTGCCCTTACCTGCACTGCGGTGTGTGATGCTCTTGGGCTCTGCCTGGTACCACTGTTCCACTTGGGAAGCAAGTAAAAGTGGTTTTTTGGTATGAGAGTGAAGAAATAGGAAGACAAAGGAGAGTTGTGGTAAGATATTCTCAAAGAAAATGCCAAGCTTTTCTCATGTCTCTTCTCCAGGAAATATTTATTTATACCTTCTACACAAATTGAGTAAGAGCACTTGGTGTTTGATCTCACAGTCTGGTTTCAATGGTATTTTCATGGAATAGGCAAGTCCAGGCTTCCTGAGGTAGTGGAAAAATTAACTATTCAATGCCACAAATGTACACCTTACACTGGAGTGTCCAACCAAAAGGATGTATCCTCTGAGAAACACAGTTTTAGGGTCTAACTGCGGAGGTACTTCAAAAGTATCTCTTCACACCACAGAGCTTTGGGGCCTTGTCCTTTTTACCAGATCAGGTTTAGTTCTTTATTTCTAAACATTTTATCACCAAACTTATGTAATTCCATCCTCAGTTAGATTCCTGTTTTGGGGGGTTTTATTTATTTTTATTTTTTTTTAAATTTTAATGAAATTCTTATGTTAATAATGAAATATCTACTTGTAGGCAAAACACAAATCTATACATGCAAATAAAAGGCATTTGGATATTTATAGATTTTACTCTTAGTGTTTATAACATAGTATGGACAATGTAACAGGAAACTGTCTTTACACAGTATCCTTTTCTTAAATCTGATTTCGTATGCCCAAATTATACTGAAAAGAGAGGGCACGACTTGAGCAGCATTTGCAGCTAGATTTGTGACTCCTGGCTAAATAAAAATGAGTTTTAAAGAATCTGATCAGACTCTAGAACTAGTTTCATGACACAGCTACACTGACTGATCCCTTTTGAACTGAAACAGTAGTGGCTCACTGAGTGTGAAAATGAGACTGAAGAACAGAATCTTAAGAAAAATTCAAGGCAGTTCACATTCAAGGGCATAAGATGCATTCAGAGTTGTAATGTGAAATAAAATCATTTTGTGCAGGCTCTAAAAACCTCTAAAATTTTTACAGTGGATTCGTCTTGTGTATGAAGTTGTTATATTCATAAAAATGTAAATTTCAATACTTAATTATGTTTGCAGCATATCTTTTTATGCAAAAAAGTGGTTTGATTTATTTGAAAGCCATTCAAAAGGTGGAGATTGCAATGTGACTACCTTAAGAAACATATATGACTGAGCAGTAGTAATAGCTGCTCATGCATAATAAAAGAACACATAAGGTTTAGAGTAGCTGAAAATATATGTCCTGTTTCTGATTAGAGTCATAAACAGTGTTACTGATACTGGATATGCCTTTTATATTTTAATCTAACTGGGGAAATAATAAATGCAATACTTACTGTTTACACAATGCCTCACCTTCAAATTAAGATAATTTATAAATCACCTACATTTTGCTACCATAGCAATGAAACCTGTCAGAGCTGCCTGCATTAGAAAGCCCTTCTTGCTTTTCTTTTTATTCTCTCATTTTTTGGGGGGGACTGGGGAGGAGGGGCAGAATGGGTGTTAGGGAACAAATTGTTTTTCTGCTTCATCTCATACATTAATAATGATATCAATGATAACCTAATTTTATTTTCACACAGTGAAATAACACTAACTCCACTGTTCAAATGATTAGAATTCAGCCTTTTTTACTGTGTGCTGCAAGCTGAACAGTGCCTATCTCCTGATTTTTTTCGTGATTGTAATTTAATAAGCAATTTTACCACGCAGCATCAAGGGTCCCCTTGGAATTATAATATTAGGCTCATATTGCTTAGCTTGTGGAAGTGTTCAGAGATGAGCCCTTGAAATGAAATTTACCCTCTCAGCCACACCTACACACACGCTCGCTTTCCCTGCAGGACTGGCAACAGCACGGTTTGCCTCACATTTAAAGGCAGGATTGGAACTCTGTGGTGCAGAACACCTCATTCTTTACCTCAGGCTGTGCATGAAAGAGAGACAGTCTTCACAAAATGCCATCTCTTCTTTGAGCTCACACCACCAAAAAGTGCTTATGATGTGTTGTGTGGCCACAACTGCGTTTTTGACTTCTCCAGTTTGATTTTCTTTTTTCTAGTCTATGTGTTAGACAAGTCTTTAAAACCTGGAGGCATTAACAGTTCCTTTAATTAAAAATCTAACCGTATTTACAAACTCCAGCAGAACAATGTAGCTGGCAGCTATGTGCCATTATTCCACCAAAAAAAGGTTGGGATGTATCAAAAAGCTCAAAATGTGTGATGTGAAGAAACAAAGAAGGAAGCCTTTTAGATGCCCAGAACTTCTGGCATGCCCTGGTAGCTCATTAAAGTGAGGAGTGACATCACTGAGAGCCTGAGACACAAAAGTGAGGGCCAGGTGTGAGCTCCTACTGCCCATGCAAAGACAGCAGCAGCCAGGAGCAAACCCAGCGAGTGCACCAGGCTCACCATGCCCCAGCCACGTGAAAAATGCCTGCTCCTGTGGAAAAGCCGGTTCTGTATTTCCTGGGAATGACAGACACTTCAGAGGGACTGTCACGGCGCTGGCTGCAGTTCTCCTAATTGCAAAGCCATCAGATCCAGATGCACAGATATCTAGAACTGTCTAATTCCAGGAGAAGAGGTGCTGAGCTGTGTGTACCATTAGTCTGATCTGGCACAGGAGTTCCTGTGCCTCTGTCAGTTCCTGCTCCTTCATGTGCGGTGTCACTGAACTGTACAATCATTTTCCAACACACAAGTACAGTACCTGTCTTTTCCTCTACCCCAAATGACAGAAACAGGGGGAAAAAAGGAATTTCAGAGTAAAGAGAGACAAAAGTAATGAAAGAGATACATTTTAAATATTGGGCATAATTCACCAGTCTGTACAAAAACTGTCACTTTACTGGAGTGGTGCTTTTATTCAATGCTCAAATTTTTCATCTGCAAAGCTACAAGTAGTCAGAATTTAACATCCTCAAATCATAATTTGGAACTATTCAGTACTATCAACAGTCTTCTCTTGTGCTTATTGAAAAGTGTCTATTGACGTATCAGAGAAACTACATGGCAAGATAGCAAAACTGCTCTGAAAAAGCATTTCAGAATTTGTGCTCATTACGCCCAATTCCAGTCAGTTCTACCAGTCTCATTTCCCATTGAACTGAAATGAATAAACCCCCATGATTTTCAAAAAGACTGAATTTGCTTTTAATCTCTGGGAAAATATTAATTTTCTTTCAAATGTCCTGATTAACAATGCTGAAGTTAAATATGTGGAACTTGATTTCCCCCCCTAAGTTAGCGATTCAGATTTTCAGAACAAGTTATTTATGGCTTTGAGAATATGTTAATTTTAGTGTCTGTTAACCCCTACACTGCACATCTATTTGTGTCCTCCAAAAGAAGGAAAGCTCTTGATGAATGGAAAGAAGCAACACTTAAGATACTGGAAGAAGTAAAGCAGACAAGATGAAATGTCTGTCCATAGACCCATCAGAAACACTTCTCATTAACCAGCATTAACATCAGGGGTGTATCAGGGCTCTTCTCTGAAATATTCCATCCCAACTTGTCATTTTGTCTTCCTAAAGGCCATCAGATGGATGCACTGAGTAGTGATGCACATACATGCAAACCCCCAGCAAGGCAGAAATATCCTACCCTGTTGTCCTTTAGCTCAAAAATTAAAGAATTAAAATGTTAAATTACTTTGCTAAAATTCAAAGAATTATGAAATCAGGAAGACTCTCTAATACAGCGGAGATTCTCATTAGCAGTGGCAGCAGCATTCATTTCCTTTGAAACAAACCACTTCAGCATGCAGCCCCTTGCCTGCTCTGAGGCATTGATCTTGGGCTGAGAGATCATAAGAAGGCTGATAAAAATGCATAGTTCTGACCCTCAAAATCCACATAAGTGAAATAGTAGTGAATATTTTTGACCATTTACATCTGTCCTGCCTTTGTATTTTCCTGACAGGGCAATTTAAGGAACTTCATACAGTGACAAAGATACAGCAAACTCCCACATACAAGTGGCCCATACCACTGCCTCTTGTTTGTGTAACTAACTGAATTATACATCTTTTCTTGTTAGATAGGATGCCTTTATCTACAAGGTCCTCATTGAAAATACACTGATTTTTTTTTGCCAGAAATATTAGTTTTAAAATCTTTGTTTAGTTTTCAAATGAATAAAGTAGTTTATTCCAGGCCAGGCACATCAGGGCTGGTGGTGTCATCAGAGCCCTGGTGAGAAGCAGTCAAGTGTACAAAGGCAGATTAATACAAGTATTCTGGAAAATCTCTTTGAGACTGGTCTTTTGAAAGGTTGTGATGAGACTGGTGGGGCCAATGAGTCTCATACTGTTTTAGAGAGTGGGACTTTACATTTCTTTAGGATTAAGAATGCATTTTACAGTATTGTGTGCTTGGCTCTCAATCACACAGAGACCCTTTCCTCTTCTGAAATTAAATATCAGGAGCATGCATCTCTACCAAATCCAGTTTAGAAACTATAACACTATTTGACAGTAATGATAGGAAAAAATGTCGTTTTTCCTTGAAACCAGTATTTGTGGCAAAGATTTATCTCTTTTCAGGAGCATCAATTTCAAGCTATCTGCCAGCTGTGTCAGCACAGCTCACATTACAGCCGTAACCAATTTCTGGAGAGTTCCTCCTCCAGAGTCCTTCAATCTGCACATCCAGTGCCCTTCCACTTTGCTTACACAAGGAGTCCTACCAAAGTCAATGGAAAAGGTGAAAAGGATTTGTTCTGAGATGCTTATTTGAAGGATGCCAACTCTGCAACAAAGGAATTTGCGACGTGGTCCATTCTTCCAGCAGAACTCACTTACTGAGCACAAATATTTCTCTAAACCCAAGTAATTTAAGTTGAAAAAAAAGAACTTATGAGGCACTGTCCTTTTTTAAAAGCATGAAGGAAGGCTCATCTCTGAAATTATGCCCTTGGCTTGCCCAGGGCTTCATGAAGTATTTATTATTGGATCAAAAATAAACTGTTACTATGCACTGCTTGAACACTGGATGTTATTATCCATCATTAAGGATTTCACAGTTAGTGATTTCCACACTCATATCTAGCTGACATGCACAGCAAACACTTCCCATGTTTCAGGAATCAAGTGGCCTCTCTCTGTGCTGCCATAATGCCCAGATCATTCATACTCTACTGCTTTGCCCCTGAACCCCCGCCGTCATTCCTTCCACACCATACAATTTGAAGTGGCCAAGAAAAACTCAGAAGCATCTGGAAACTTGAAAAGTGAGAACAAACTGAAATGGATTTAAATGAAAAATTAACACTATACAGGCTATAGTACTGTCTCCAGTAAACATTTTCATATTCTATTCTTTGGGATGCTGTTCTAGAGAGAATGTAGGGACCTAGGACCAAGATACTGAATTCATACACAGCTTGCTCTGGTGTTCATGAGATTTTATTTACCTAGGGCTTCTTCAAAATTTATTTTAGAAACAAGTTGGAAACACCACAAAAATTAGCCTTTTCTTCTGAGAGTTACAGTGCTACACATGGATGATGATCAGAATTATTATGAGACTGAGCTACTCTGCAAGTATCACTGCTTTAGTTTTCATCCCATCTGCAGCAAGAAGTGCAGAAGATAATTGATACCTTAGTAACTGATGAATTAAATTTTCTGCTCACATTTTTGTGAGGTCACTTCTCATTTTATCCTGAAGGAGTTTGCTGTTATTCAAGTTTCAGTCAGTTCATGGATAAATAGCTGGTCAAAAGATGGGAAACAAACAGGCAGAAAGAAAAGGTCAGTTTTTGGCGTGGCATCCCCCAGAGATCAATGCTCATGTCCTGCTGGCAGTGTATGTAGAATCTGTAGCACAGGCTGAACTGGGAACATGTAAAACTGTACTAGAAATCCAAAGGTGTTCATGGTAGTAAAGCTGATAAGGATGATAATTTACCATAAAAATTGCCAAAGAATGTTATGATGCTGACTGTCAATTGATAAAACATCACAAAATTCAGTGTCATAGTGATGCTCATGGAATGAAATGCCCCTAACTTTACCTAACCAATAATATGGCTCCATACTGAGCTGTCACTGTTCAAGAGGTCTCGTACTTGAAACAGAGAGATGGCTCTCTAATGGTACCAGCTCCCTGCTCAAAAGCAGAGTAAAGGGAAAAATGGAATGAAATTGTAAAAAGAATCAGGAAAAGGAAAAAGCACAGCACTGTTGACACCTAGGATATTCCTGCATATTGCTTACTGATCACAGCCTTGATCCCTCATTCCTAAAGGACACATTGAAACTAACAGACAGAACAGGTGATCAAAAATGCAGGAAAAAAAGAAAGAAAAAATGGTCTATAAAACTCTGAATATAATGGATCAGATAATAGATGGAGAGAATAGATCCAAGGCACATCAAACATAAGTGGCAAGCAGCAGATTAAAAACATTAACAGAAACATTTTCTTTAAAAAGATGAATTGCTATGGGATGTCACAGACTTTAAAAATTCAAACATTTTCTAAAGTAACTAAGTAAACTTACAGGAGAAATATTTGTGACGGGTATTACATACAAAGACCTGCCCCTGATTTAAAGGAGTCTTTGAGCCACAGACTGCTGAAAGCTCAATAACCCAAACTGAGAATGCATCGTGTGTACAGCATGTACACTCCTTTATTACTGAGAATCTGTAATTCCTCCTTGGAATGTGCTGCTTGTTTGCATTTTGGACTCATGCTTCCGAGCTCCCAAGCATTGCACCTGAGTTAGGCCAATCATCCCTTCCCATCATCTCAGATCGTTTACAGGTGAAATATAAACACATGGTTAACAGTGTCACTGGAAAAAAGTAGATGATGCACATGTCAACAGCATTTTGGGGGAGGAGAAAGTTTAAAAAAAATATAAAAAGTTAATTTTAAAGGAAGTCATCTGAAGTGAGGTATTCTTTGAAGTGAAATAGTATAATTGTACATGGGTACTGAGAAGAATCTGTAAAAGTATTGCCCTGAGAGAGTGGAGACTGACTACTGCATGAACTCATGGAAGTCTTATGTCTGCTCCACAGAGACACGACACTATCTTGTAAAGATTTCGGTATCATATCTTTCATCAGCAATAAATAATTTCACTTAGGGAAAGAAAAAAAGGAATAAAAGTATTCCCAGACTGTAGGGAATCATGCAAGTTTCATGTCTAAATGAGCCCACACTGCGTAAAAGTGTGGTTTATATATTGAAAAGGAGATGGGAGAACAGCTGCTGATGAAAGTAAAGCAGCTGAGTCCAGGGCCATGGATCAGGAAGTGACAGGGACCAGGGATGTGTCAAACACTGAACACCATGGCCTGCCTTCCCCTCTGGGGACAGAGAGGGACAAAGTCAAGGAGTGGCTTGCCAAGGGCAGGGTGGGCAGTGCGCCTCAGCAGGGAAGAGGACAGTAACAGCAATTTCTCCCACAATAGGCCAAAATGCTGCCAGTGCCACCCTGCTGGTTTTCCAAAGAAATGAAGTGTAGGAGCCACAGCTGCACCACCAGCACATCTGTCTGCCAGCCAACCCCAGGCTGGGAGCTCTGAACCACTGGCAATTTCAAAAGCATGGATGGTGGGAAGGCAGAGATGAGAAAGCCATCAAAGTGTGGATCCAATCACCTAAACATTGTGTCTAGTGTCCCTTTTGGCACTGTCACCCGCTCACTAGCTCTCGCTTTAGGAAAATGCAGGTTTCCCACTGCCTTGTGCTTGCCAGTTCTCTGCAGAGATCTGTCTGCCTGTGGTATCTCAGGGACCATTGGACGGCTACAAATATGCAGCTGATCCCTTGCCTATTTCCCGTTTATTTAATGAAAACCAGTACCGAGCCAAGCAGAGAGATCACAGTATTTCTCCTGCTGGAAGAGCTCAAGATGCTGCTGTACTTCTGGGCCAGGCAGCAGCTCAGGGGCCCATCAGGTTGCACAACTTCAGGCACAACACAAGTCGCCCAGCTGGCAAATATTTGGGCTACTGGGTACATAGGGAGAGGGATGTAGAAGACTTATGGGTAATGTGACACTGTATGAAGCCACAGGGGCATGGGAGGGATCTAAGCTTTCCCAGTGAGGTGGAAGAGCACAGCAAGAAGCTGGAGGTATTGTGAAGGTGCCATGGGGAGATGCTCAGAAGATCAGAAGCTGTGCTATCGAGGTTGCAGAAGGCAGCCTGAGAACCAGGGTAACTGTGCCATGAAAATGCAGTTGATGTCTGTAATGGAGCCCCAGGACACAGGGCTTCATTAATTTGCTGCTCATGAAATGCATTTTTCCCTGTCCTCTGACCCAGGAAAGTATCCCACAGACTCACAGAATATTCTGAGCTGGAAGGGACACGCAAGGATCATGGAGTCCTGCTCTCACCCATTGCAGCAGAAGGCGCAGCACGGCGTTGTCAGACTGTAACTGCAGAAACACAGATGAAGTGTATCACCAAACAAATTTCACAGAAATGAACACACAAGACTGGTTTTCAGTCCAAGTGATGGCTGCTTCACAGCAAAGCTTCTCTGATATTTCTATTTGGTGTGGTGACATAGTGGCATTGTCCATTGATCACTACAGCATGGCAGTATGCAAATTGTTGAATAATAAGATAACCATCTGTTGGATGATGAAGTCTGGCACAGGAGTGTGGTCAAGCCTTCCTGCCGATACCCGCATTCAACCAAATCTCTGCCTGCTGCCTGAGTAAAGGGCACTGAACATCAAGCTGGTTTCCACCTCGCTCTCATCAGCAACTCACCAGAGCAAAGCACTGACTGATGAGTCTGATGGCAGCTCCAGTCACAGCAGCAGCAAGGCCAGTTTCATATTTAGTTTATAATGTTGGCTGACAGACGGTGAGGGTCTAGTCCTGGCTTTTACAGCTGCCCTTCCTAGACCTTTGTTCTTTTTTCTATATCTTGATGTACATACTTTAATTCAGTGACTTGTGGCACTGGAATACCTTTTGTTCTACACGTCAGTTGAATTTACACCTTGCAATCCCCAGATGGCATAACACTTTGAATAATGCCCTATTAGATTATGTTTGTCTGATGGTGGATTGTACTAAATCATCATCTGACTGATGATAATATAATGGGAATAACATATTGACATAATTTATCATTCCTGTACCTTGCTCGGGGGATCTTTTACTTTATCATACAATATATTAGTTGTCACTTCCTTGACATATTACAGTAAGACATCATCAGAAGGAAACATTGTGATGAAGTAGTATTTGGATATTGTGGAAACTACTTGGAGATTGTACTTGGATATTTGAATATTGGGAAAAATTTCTTGACCAAAAGGCTTGTCAAGATCTGGACCAGGCTGGCCAGGGAAGTGGCTGAGCCACCATCCCTGAAGGTATTTACAAGACAGGTAGATGAGGTGCTGAGGGACATTTAGTGATGGACTTGGCAGTGTTAGGTAAATGCTTGGACTTGATGATCTTAAAGGTCTTTTCCAACTTCAATGGTTCTGTAGTTCTGCTTAACAGTAGAGACTTTCCTAGGGACACACAGCCCTTGCGGATGCTTTGCTTAACAGAAAGTGGAACACAGGTAAAAAGATCCATGGCATGTTCAGAGAGAGATGTGGCCCCTTTATTGGGCCCAGGAGAGCCACGGTGATGGTCAGGGAACTGCAGCACCACTGTCACCGAGACAGGCTGAGAGAGCTGGGGTTGGTGCAGCCTGGAGAAGAGAAAGCTCTGGGGAGGCCTCATTGAGGTCTTCCAGTATTTGAAGGGGGCTTATAAAAAAACAAGGGAGGGGGGACTTTTCACATTATTGGATAGTGATAGGACAAGGGACAGCTGCTTTAAATTGAAAATTAAGAGATTAGATAGACTAAAGAAATTCTTTACTGCGAGGATGGTGAGGCCCTGGCACAGGTTGCCCAGAGCAGCTGTGGCTGCCCCATCCCTGGAAGTGTTCCAGGCCAGGTTGGATGTGACTTTGAGCAACCTGCTCTGATGGAAGGTGTCCCTGCCCGTGGCAGGGAGGTTGGAACTGGATGATATTTAAGGTCCTTTCCAACCCAAACCATTCTGTGATTCTGTGACTGTTCTCTGGCATCACATTGGTGCTAGACCAGCTGAGGTTTATCTTGTGATGACACCCTCTAAGCAGGCATAACTTTTGCATTACCTTCACTGGTTCACCAAAAAGCTTCATCAAAGTAGCTGAAAACTGTTTTGACCTTTTAGAGTGTCTACAGATTAAAAAAAAAAAAAAAGAAAAAAAGAAAAAAAAAAAAAAAGAGCCATTGTTTTGTTTCACTAAAAAAATCTGCCTAGCTCAGAACCTTCGATAATGAGGAGTTTGTTTGTTTTTAATTTTTAATTCAGAAATGTTAATTTAGCAGAGGTAGATCATCAAATGAGAAAGCTTCTTAAGCCCCAAATTCTTTGAGAGACAACCATTTTAATAATTTTCAGCACTCATTTATGGCCAAGCTGGTGAAACTGCCTTCAGGCACAGGTGCATGGCAGTCATGCTTACATGGAAACTTTCATAATATATGGGTGCAACTTCTGCAGGAAGTGTCTTTTTGTGTTAACAAATCACATGCACTGACATTTTCTTTTTTCAATCATCTGAGTTACATTTATATACTGAAAAATGCACATATGCATATATGAATATACAGACAGGAAATGGATTTCCAGATCTCTGGTGGCCAAACAAAGCAATATGCATTCCAACAGGCAGCTCCAGCACAGCTGTGCCTGCAGCATCTGAAGGGAAACTGTTTCAGGTAATAGCATTGGGGAAGGCAGAATAAATAAAAAAACCTCAGCAGAACTTAATGACATTTTAGGAAAATGCATTTTTCTCCTCTGTCTGTAGATAGTTAAGAACTTACTCTTTTGCTCCCGCTTGATTTCTGATGACCTTGTTTACTTAAGGAAATTAAAGCCAACTGCTTTTGATATCAACAAAGCGTGAAGTTACTGAATACTAATACATGGTTTTGATTCCTTATTTTTAAGGTCTTTTGTGTAAAGTGCTAAAGTTCAACCTTATCTTCAAAACTTGTATCACTTGAAAAAAACCAAAACCCAGAACGCTAATCAAAACAATACTGATTTTTACACTCACAGCAGAGTATATTTTATTACACATGCATTCCTCAGTTGCTTATTTTTGGTGTAGACTGGAAAATTTCTGGAGCAGCCTATTGATCATTCTCAGGAATTCCCAACAACCAGTGAAAATCCAGTGAAAGAACTGAAAGAAGAACTTGAAGAACTTTTAAAGGATGGGTTTCATACTTGCACCCAGTACAACAGTGGTATCAAGATAAAAAGCCTTCAGGTAAACTCAGTGTCCAGTGATTTAACACCATCAAAAACAACACTGAAAAGAAGCCACCATCCCTTATCAGCAACTTCCAGATCACTACTTGATTTATTCCAGGTACCAGAGAGCTGACTAATTGCAACCTTAAGAATGTGCTCTGGGAAATGGATACAGATGAGTCATTTATCCTCCTTAACAAATTTCCACACCTTCTGGAATACTCTCCGAGACGTCCCCCATGACCACAGCACCCATATCTCTGGGGCACATATTCTTTCAAATAATGAAAGGTAGATTGGGCTGCACTTCTGGCATAACTCAGCCTAATTTAACAAAACCCCAAAGTCATGCCCTCCATCCCTAATCACAAAAGAGTTAATGAAAGCAATGGACTAATCTTTTTTTTTAATGTGCATTGTTTTTTGCAATGTACGCAGTGTTACCATGGACTAATGCCATGGCATTTTATTGCACATTCGGTCTTTTTTAGGTGCTTCAAAATCTTTCAGTTGTTCAAGATTTTCAGCAATGGAATATGGGCAATTGCTGCTTCATGAAAAATGCATAGCAAAAATAAGCATGAGCATGGTTAAATAATTTTGTTTATTTTGGCATTTGAGGGTTGAAAAGCTCAGTGTTGAAACTGCCTTTTTTAGATTCATGATAATCACAGCAAATGCACCACAGAAAAATCTCGAGTCAGATAAACAATCTTATTTTTGTATTGTCGCTCAATTTTCTTCACAGTCCCATAAAAGCCTATAAATTTTTTTTTTTTTTTTGAGGTACACTGACCAGTAATGATTTTTCCAAGCAGTGTAACCAAATCAGGAAAGTTGTTTTTCACGCTTCATATTTTATAAATATTTTCAAAAACAAGAGGTGATTTTGCTGAAATGATTTAACGTGAAAATGGCGCAATAACGCTTCTTGGCCATTTTGTCTTCAGCACATTTTACAGCTCCCAAGTAACAACTCTCATGGCAACCCTCTAAAAAAGCTGCTGCCTCCATTTCACAGTGGGGAAAACAGAGACAGAGGTTGAAGATCATCAAATATTCTGATGCCTGCAGTTCCCACTGGCAGTAACTGGATTTCTGGATGCTCATTGTTACTGAAACCGGGCTATAAACAATTTACATGGGTAATACTGCAAGCTGGAAGAGCCAGAATCTCTGAAATAAAGTTCCATCTTAAGCAGTTGTTGGCTTCCTGGGCTGTGCCTTCATCTCACCTGTGACTTATGATCGATTTTGTACTTATGAAAATAGAAGAACTAAATAATGGTCGACTGCTATGAATGCTTACGTGAACAGCTTTCTCCTTCACAGTGTTCCCTTAAGTAAAAAAAAAAAAAATAAAAAAAATCTACATACAGACTTTAAAGAATGAAATAGTTATAGGCAAAGCAGAACCAGTTCTAGTCTGGTATGGAAAAATCACCTTTCCTCTCAGTATGCACCTAACCAGGAAAGGATAAATTCTGTGACTCAAGGATTACCTTTAACAATTCCACCTTGGAGCACCCCTTGTAATGCTTACCAGCCCTGCATTATATTCCACCGTTGCTAAAGTTATCAAGCCACAGTAATATATATAAATCTCTAGGCTGTTAAATAATGAATCTTATTCACTATAGTAAATCAAACGTTTTCCTCGGGGCAACACTGTGTTGCATGTCCCAAAGTACAATGGTGTTGATCTCCTATCTCTGATTTTGTAAACACTACAAAACCAGCAGAAAGATATTTAAGCTCCAAGATCAGACAATCTGTTCTATTTTCTTCATTCAGTTTAGCTCAAAAGATCAGAAAGCAAGCTAATAATTTCTCTTTTTCTGTTATTCCACTTGCATGCTAATTGTCATAATGGAAATTCAGTTTCATATTTTAGGCTTGGATTTGTTTAGGTTTTTTTACTTGGTTTTGGGTTTTGTTTCTTTTAAAATTTTCTATTAAGTCTTATTCCTCTTACCATTAATTTGATTAAACACACATCAGCACTACTAAGCTGCAGGAGCAAAATGTTGGTTTTCTTGTGTTGCTGTGGGACTTGTCATCAAGCCAAACTCACAGATGTTCCAATGAACACGCAGCATTTGGTCCATTTCTAGGATAAACATCGTAGTTTGCTTTATCCACACTGTCATGACCCTGGATAAGTCAGCAGCAAGATCAGCTAAGTGCCCTCACCTACTCTGCCTGTACTTTTGATAAGCTGACACAAAGCAGGGAGCAAAAGTGAAAGAGGCAGAATTAGGGAAAAGGGAAAAATCCTTGTGATTTTCATGCCTCATCCCGAAAGATTTTCATCTTTGAAGATTCGTTTGTTGTTTTGCCTGTTGTGACAAGATGCATATTTTCTCACAAACAACAAGGCACGTAGAAATACTTGTAAGCAGGCAAATCTGTGAAATTATATTTAGTAGCTGGGTAGAAATGAGATGGTTGTGATGGCTCATAAGTGTGTGAATAACCCTCTCAGAATCCTCACGGGGTCTCACCAACTTCTGTTGTGTTCCTGAAAGATATTGGCCTATAAAAACTTAATAAGACAGAAAATTGGGATTTGGTTTTTTGAAGGACTCTGACATAAAGAAAACAACACATGTGCCTACATGAAGGAATTGTTCATGAGCAACGAACAGCTTGGTCCAGGGAGATGTTAGCAACAGAGCAACTGCAAATACAAGTGTGTGATGCTAATGAAACCTGCAGGAACACTTAACAGCTTGGAAGTGCCGTTCACATGGACTATAAAACTGGTGTTGCACAGCTAGCAGCAAGAGTTGTGTGGATATTAACTATGAAAAATAGCTTTTTCCCACGAAAAAACCCCTATCAAAATACACATCTCTCTAATACTGAGATAAGATCTTGTGTGTAGAGAGGTAGGTTCCTTATAAATGCCTGTCTCAGCCTAATCTTCCGTGAAAAAATTATGACCCAAATGGCAAAAGTTCATTACATTTTTAACAAGTACTTTTAGGAGGAATTTTTAAGAGACAAGTTTTTAAGAGTTTTTGTGAAAAGCACCAGTATTTCAGTCCCATGATCATTCCAGGAGCTGATGCTTCCCAAACAAAGATAACTCAGAGCAAAATCACCCGTTCTGACAAGTGAGATGCCAGCAGTTTGTGGGGCCCAGCCTGGGCGTCTGCTGTAATTAAATTTGCACACAAATTGAAGCGTGCAATGTTGCTGTTTCTCTTAATGGAACAGACCTTCTGGACAGAACTTTCAGAGCCTGAGGTAGTCATCTCTATTTTGATGAGTTTTTGGCATGTCACATCCATCTTTACTCATAATTTTGTGTGTTCTTCATACATAACCTTTTTACTGCATAGATTAGCAAAGAACATCCCTTGATGTACAGCTGACTAACACAAATCCCTTTTGCTGTTCGTTGTAAAGCAGTCTGTGCAAAAAGCCCAGGACGATGCATTATACTACAGGCAGAAATCTAAAAGCAAAAGATGGTAGGGATACTAAATAAAAAAGAAAAAAACCAAAACAAAACAACAAAAAAATCACAGGTAAAAGGACAAAGATTACTGCAAACAACAAAGACTCCCCAGCCTCTTCCAGCTGAAAAACTGGAAGAAATTGTGCAGATAGAGCCTGTCCATGCATCAAATATTGTCATTTGTGTCCCTTATCTGTGGGGAAAAGTACATTTTGCCAAAACACAGCATCTGCAGCAGTGAAAAAAGATTTTGGATGTGACTGATATGTAGAGCATGGGAAAAAAAGAAGTTAATGGCAGATGGACGGAAGAGCAGACTCTAAAAAGGTGTAACACTACAGAGAGTCACACAGGCCTCTGCTGTCCTGTCTGAGACTTCACT